>JARHVA010005817.1:700000-742500 GCA_037957365.1 Torreya grandis | reverse complement strand
ATAAAATCAATTATATCGTAAAATTTATAATGTGTTAAACCTTGAAACCATAGTTATAAGTAGTTAAGATAACATATTAAAAATAACAAAATCTAATGTGATGTTATGGAAACTTAATTTGATATCCAAAGTTAGGGTGCATAGATACTGAGACCTTTCTCCTATACTAAAATATATAATATGTAATTATAATTTGATTTATAAACTATATTAACATATATATTATATAATAATAAAATATATTATATAATATATAATATTGTAATATTATTTTGCATTATATAATATATATTTTTATTAAATATTTTAAATAAATATTTTTTATTTTAATATAATATATATAAATATCATTTTAATATATTAAATATATCACTCACCTTCAATTTGACTTGACTACGCGAGGTGCATTTTCATTTAAAAATAGGCAGGAGTTCCCAAAGAATTTGAAATTCAAATTTACTTTTAAAAATATTGTACGTATAATTTTCACACTTTTTTAAGAGGAACAAAAACTATCGAACATGTGTCAATTGATATATTCCTATTCCTACATATTCTTAGTTTTTTCTGAACATACAATATAGATCATTAACAAATAAAAACAAAAGAGGTTGTGGAGTGTCTAAAGTATTGACCATATTCATTACTATCATTTTTATAGATCCTTATTTCAGGTGTTTAATCTTAATAGTGTTAAATATATTTTTTTACTCTATCTAAAATGTGCATAAATCCTTATTTCTAGGTATTTAATCTTAATAGTGTTCAATTTTTTTTCTCTATTTGAAATGTGTAATTTATTTCTATTTACTTGGACCTTTTATTCATTATTTATCAGCTTAATATGTTATAAAATCACTAAGATTCAAATAGTCTACCTGGATTATTGTAATATTTTTTGCCTTGTTGGAGAATGACCAGCTGTGATGTCAACAAGCCTTCTACTGAAGGAGTGCACACATGTCTATTGTTTGAGAAAATAGGGTTGTCAAATTGTAACACTAAAATTTTATAAAATAATATAATAAATATTATTTCAAATGCTCTGTCTATATATACTTCAATCTTTTTATAATAAAAAATAGTACAATTTTTAAGAATGTGTGTCGAGCTCAAGGAGGCCCTGAATTGGCCTAGGTAGCATTGAACTCTACTTTAAAGGTCATTTCAAAATGAAAAGAGGCTTAAGGATTCAAATGGGTTTATAAGACAAAAATGGGTAGACTTCTTGTTTGGTTTAAATTCTATGGAAAATAGTTGCACAATAATTACTTTACTCCTTTTTTGATCATCTTATCATCTAGTGAAAACTAACTAATTAATGTAGATTTATTCAATAAACCATGTATTTCAAATTTCCTTCCTTCAAGACATGCAACCTAGAGTTCGAAGAAACCATTCAAATTCGAGACATAAAACTAGCAATTTAGAGAAAATCTATTTAGAAATTGACATATCAAATGTGGAAAATCTTTGTATAATTCCTTGATTATATTAATTTCTTTAAGCATACAAAATTTCTCAAAATTCTTTCTCTTTTAAAAATGGTAATACATGCCTTTACAGAAAGGTCAGGTACTATACCAGTCAATTACAATGTTCAAGTTTAAAAAAAATGAGGATAGTTGTCCTTACAAGTTCTGGAATACAATTGTTCTTCATATTTAGACTGATCTAGGGGAAACATACTAATAGACTAGAATATTCCCTATAAAATAATAATCATATTATAGATATTACAATGTTCTTTACAAAATGGAATATTAGCCACTAGATGGGCCCATTGCCAAATAATCCACTTATTGATTTTATAGTAGTTTCATTGCCTTTTGGTGTTGGTCTTTGATGAGCTCTATGTCCACAACTAGCTTCATTAGGAAAACATCTTCCTAGTATACTAAGTAATGTTTGTCTCGATCATCTCTAGCCATGGCCTCTTTTATGATCCTTACCTTTGTTATGAAAATCATTTCCAAAATTCTTATGTTGTCTATTTTTGATCGGCCCTAGATTTTATCCTAACTGATTGCATGACTAAAGTGACCCTATACTTGAATTCATCATCATCAATGATTTCAATTGTAGTGGTCTCGGTATGATTTAACAACATTTTTATAGGAGTTGCTCAATTCTTAGGATCAATTCTTTATCATCTACCAAAAGCCTATTTAAATTCTTTGTTCAAGTACCTAGACCTTGGATATTGTCTATTATTATTCCCAATATACTATTCAAATGTGCTAGGCTGATAGTTCTAAACTTAGGAATTTTATTTCAAATTTAATGTTAATGAGATCCATAAATTGGCTCTCTACCTTTTTCCACTTAGTTATTAGTTCCTTGGCTAATTCACCCTACTACCTTAGCGCATCCTGCCATAGCTTTATTGAATTCAAAGAATTGAACATATCAAAGAATGAGTCCTCAAACATGTCTATTATGGATTCAAGGATTGATAAAATAGCCTAGGTTTCTATATTTTCCTTTTCTCTTTTCAAATTTAGAATCCTTTGTTTCATTCCTTGGACCCCAAATTTTTCTTTAGTTGATTGAGCCTTAATCAAGCTTTCAACTTCTTCCTCATAAATGGTATATTCTCCAAGTTTTTGTCCTCGCATAAGGATTAATCCTACAAAGGGCTCCACCTTTTGGAAGTTGAATTCCTTAGTTACTACCATAGTTATCTTGGTGGTGACCTTCTCCAATCTAGTTGTCTCTATATTAAATTGTATGATAGTGGATGATCTTGTGAATTTATGAGGCTTTGGGAAATTTACACCTATGCTTCATGATGCCCTTGGAGCATCCGTCTTCTTACTTTATAGTCATTTAGTGACCATAATCCTCTTTTCTTCTTATTCTTTTACCATATCCCTAATTCATGGCTTAATGTCATCATGTACTTGAATATCAAAAACTCTTGTCATATCTCATTAGTGGGAGAGAGAAAAAATATTTTATAATTTACCATAAATAAATTAGTCAGGAATGATTAGCCCATGAATGGGGAATTCATCACCGAATAAATTCATCTCACTTGTGGGGTGAGAGATGGTCAATCTTGGTTTCTTCTTTGGTCCAACAAGAACCAATGCTAACTCTACTTTCCTCTTCTCTTCAGATGCCACAAGGACCATACCTAGAGTAATCTCTTTTCCTTTATATTCCTTAGACTCATCTTCTTGGACATGGGCCTCTTCAAATTGTTCCTCTTCCCTGTCAGTGTCATATGCCTCTATAAGTTCCTTGAGAGCACCATCATGTGTCTCTTTTGGATCTAAGTCAATCATATATATATACTGAACTAGGGAAGGTGGCCTTTAGGGTAGTGTTGAAGATGAGGGCCCCTCTCCAATCATCTACTCTATTTTCATCTCTCCCAATTTATTTTTACCATGGCCTTGGTCACCATGTTCATGCATAATATCCTCCTAAAGTTGTGGTTACTCTACTTGGTGATATTTTTGGGTTATCCTAGATGGTCTCAAAAAAAAGTGATAATGGATAGGGTGAATCTTCCATGCCTCTCCTGATGGCTTGTCATATTTGGTCAATCTATGCTCAAGTTTGATGTTGTGTCCTTTGATTCTAGCCAACACATCCTCATATTTCTTGGCCTTAATGTAAATGGTTTTATGGACATTGAGTTGATTTATTTACACATATCTGGGGAGCTTCTTATCCTTCAAATGATTAGTCACTATGTTCTTAAGATCCCACATCTTGAGTTCATCAAGATGAAACCCAAATGAATCTCTATGCTTTGCCATGGTATCAACCTATTTACAACCCTAAAGTGTAGTCCTAATAATTATAGGGAATGGGTGGAGAAGACCCTTACTCTTTTATTTTCAAATTAAATCAATTCCATGGATGAATGGGAGGCAATTTATTACTCAACTAGTTTTCTAGGAACATATACTAGCAATATGTAAGGCTGGGACATGATCCCCTCAATCCTAATGAATATGCAGTCAGGTTAGTTCCAGATGTGACCCATCATTTCCATGTACTTATTGATTAATGGATGGACCTTAGGAATGGAAACACCTATGATGGATTTCACTATGGCAAGGTAGACACAATCACAAATAAATTACATATGATTCCTATATTTAAAGATATACAATTTGTAATAATGGTGGGAGATGGTAGGTTTTACCTTAAAAGACCAATTCCTAATCCTTAGGAAGTTGATAATGACAAGTAAGTAGTATAATAGTTATGACATCATATAAAATTGATTAAATGTCTTCATTTGGATGGCAGTGAACTGTTTGATCAAGAAACACTGATCAAATCTCCAATTAGAGGGGTGAGCTTTTCTGCTACCATGAAATGCACAAAGGGAACACAGATTCTATTCACATAGGTGGTTGAAGGGGATCCAAATATTTAGTTAAATAGGTTAATTATTACCCTAATACCCTCCCTAAATTGGACTATTGGGATCTTTCCCTTAATGTTTTTGAAGATATGGGGTCCTTGGTACAACCAAGGTCTAAATATCAAGTCTAGGTCATGTTTGGAGGTCCACTCTTTGATTTTTGACAAATTTACATAGGGAATTACAAGCCTATAATATTTCTAAAAATATCTTAGATAAATATATGATACCCTCTTAGAATTTCCTTCCCATATGATCCATTCATTATCAATTCTATAGTCAACAAAGATAAGGGCAAGGATATCTATACAATGTAGTACCTCGAGTTTTGTCAAAGCATAGTGGAGGTTGACCATTTGAACAGTGACCAAACATTGTACCTCTGACTCTCTATGGTAATTTTTTACTCCTCTTTTATGATCAGCTTCAACTCCTCAACCATGAAGAAGAGATTGGACTTGTTCCTAATGCCTAGGGAATTTAGGGCTACAACATGCAATTTATTATCCTTGAAGATTTGACCCTCATTATTTGTTGACAAGTAAAGTTTAGTCTCCTCTTTTAGCTATTACCTACGAGATGCCATGGTTTATTTTTTTGTAAATTATTCATACTATTTTTTAAATTGGTCTCTATGAAATATATTTTACACTCAAAGACACAATCAAGCTTTCTTTGGATAAAATTGTGACCAAATGAATTCAATTAGGTTATGTATAAGTAAGTTTTATGGTTCTAGAGATTTAATGGTAGGATATATCAAGGCTCTAGATTATACATTCCTTGGATTTGATTTTTACCTTTGCCTTTATACTTTTATGTTTGTGAGCCCATAATATCTTGTGTTTTGTCCTTTTCTACTTGTATGGTGCCTATGTGGCATTGGTCTAGACCTTTCATAGCATATTTCATAAATTCCTTTGAGCACTAGTCATTGATATTTAAAATACCTTCTTTTATTTCACACTATTGAATAAAATTTTTGGATTAACATGCATCATTGATTGTAATCTAGGTCTTTACCAATGATTGGATATTTTTCTTCTAAGGCCCATGGTTGTGACACTTGAAATTTTTACATGCCTCCTTATGTTTCATATCTTACATTAGTCATCTATTGAAAATTCATGGGTGAATTTACATTATTAGATCATCCTTTAGTGATAAAGTATGAACCATCAAATCATTTGTTAGTTCTACTTTAAATGGGATTTCACCACACATAGAGCCCATGGGGTCTCGAGGCTTCATTGAAAAGTCTTCAAGGCCATTGCATTGTTATATCATCCTCTAGTTATGAATTACATGTCGTTGATCTATAAATATACCCTAGCTTTAAGTTAGTATCTTCATGATCAAACGATCATGTGAATGTCAATTTTAATATTGTTAAATCTTGATAAATAAATTCTAGGGTTCCACTTTTCACTTCTATTAGGATTTTGAGGGTTTTGGACTTAATTCACTCTATTCGATCAAAGTCTAATGAAGCGAGGGATGAAGGATCATGATCTGGGAGCTCGCTCATGATTGGTTGTTTCTATCAGGTGGGACCCTTTATTTTTAATCCTCTAATCACGTGCAAGTTTAAGCTATCTCCTAGGAAATACCTCCAAATAAAATTCTAATCATTTGCATCATACTTTTTATCAAATAAAATGGTGTCATGGTAATATCAAATACTTTACAAGGACCTTCAAAATTAACATAGAAGGTATTCAAAGTCCCTTTGAGGTATCTCCTAAGAGATAACTTGAAATAAAATTCCAATCATGTGCATGTTCAAGGTATTTTATAAGAGATATCTAGAAAAAGAATTCCAATAATGTGAATCAAGGTTCTTGCCAAATAATTTTTTTAAATGACTATATCAAATCCTTTGTAAGGAAATTTGAAATCAACATGGAAGTTATTCCAAGTCCCTTTGAGGTATCTCCTATAAAATTCCAATTATGTGCATGTTCAAGGTATCTCCTAGGAGACACCTTGTGTGCATCAGGGTTCTTGATAAATAGAAAGGCACCAAAGTTATATCAAATCCTTTGAAAGGAAATTTGAAATCAATAAAGAAGGTATTATAAGGACATTTTAGGTATATCCTAAGACATTTATTGAAAGAAAACTCTAAATCATGTGCATGTTCAAGATATCTCCTAAGAAATATCTCGAAAGAAAATTATAATAGTATGCATATGGGTTCTTGCCAAATAAAAAGTTGTCATGATTATATCAAATCATATGTGAGGACATTTTAAAGAAATATGGATGGTATTCCAAGGAGTTTGAGGTATATCCTAGGAGAGATACGTTGAAATAAAAGTTAGTTATGTGCATCTTCAAGGTATCTCCTAAGAAATACCTCGAAAGAAAATTCCAATCATATGCATCAGGGTTCTTGAAAAATAAAAAGATGTCATGGTTATATCAAATGCCTTAAAAGAACCTTTTAAATTAACATGGAAGGTATTCCAAGGACCTTCAAATTATCTCCTAAGAGATACATTTGAAAGAACCTAAGCATGCCCATTGAACCTATTACAGAAACACAAGCAATAATTCATAGCATTATTAGAAGAGGTAAAACGCTGATAATTTAAAAACATGTCCATTAATCCAAATGAAGGTTTGGAAAAATATACAAAAAAAAATGTGCATATGCTCATGATCATGTGATGATGTCAAAATTTATCCTCCATCTCAATGGGATATTTTCTAGTTATCTATGTGGAGGAATATCTCATAAGGGAAAAACAAAACCTTTGTCATCTTGCACAATAGAAAAAAAATGTCCCTTTCATATCCTCATGATTACACACAAAATAAATAAAAAGGATGTCCCACTGAAAGACAATTTACAATGGTTTCCCATTAGGAAACAAGAAGAAAGAAGAAGGGAGGGAAGGGAAGAATGAAGTTTTGCTAGCTCAGAAGAACCAAAATATTAGATTATGCTCCGAAGTCAATCTAGATGTTGAAATCTTTCACCAACTTGTTTTATATCAGGTATATCCTTCCAGCATAGGGGTAAGATTATATTGGTCTGGTCCCATTTGGTATTTTAATTTTACTTTATACTATTTAAGCGAAGTGTCAAACTTCTAAAGCATGGCCTAATTTCATCCAATTATTTCTTTAAGATAGCCACAAGACTTCTAAAGCGACACCAATTTTTTTTATTTTATCAACATCAAAAGACTCTTGTGGTGCATCGATGAGGTTTTTTAGACTGATGTGTATCATCTCTTCCTCCAAGTCACTTGCACCATCAATCCTTACCATATTACTTAATGCAACATCTTTCTCTTTTGTTTTAGTCTTGAGGGACTTCTCTTCTCATTTTAAATCAAAGATGTCATCTTTGAGCATCATCAAATGATGTTTGATTACCAATTGACACTACTTGGGCTTCTTGTGATTAGTGAGAGCAATGATCCTTTGTGTGATCAAAGCATCTATCCCCATCTTATAGACCTCATCCAGTTTAGGCTATACTTCCTCCCACATCTTGATATATATCTCATAGAAAAGCATTTGAACATCAAACTCCCTCTTATTATCCACTATTTTGTTCAAGCATTTCAATGTTGAGTGGATTATTTCTTCATCCCTAGTGTGTATATCTTATTTACATTTTTCTATTATTATTCCTCTATAATTTAAATCATCAATTCAACCAAAATCAAATGACTCTATTGAGATAAGAGGATGCTCTGGAGTAATACTAGCAGTTGGAGTTACTACCTTGGGCTCACTCGGTATCTTTTGCAAGTATTAGATCATAGCCTATTTTTGTGCCTTCCACTCTTCCATGGTGGCTTTGTATTTATCCATCCTATGAGCCACCATGTTCATTATAACCTATGAGCTATGCTTCATCTCATTACTTGATGTCTCCCCCAAATTGTAGATATAAATAGTGTAACTCTCAAAGGGAGCATCTTTCTTCAAATCATCTAGTGGGGGAATGAATACCTCCAAATTAATTTCTCTTTTGGTAGTGGATGTGGTCCTAGAATGTGTCTTGGACTTATTAGGCGGGGGGGGTTTGGCCTTATATGCCTAAGTGATCTTCACTATGTCAATTTCTCTAATTTTACTCATAATGTCCTTTTGCTTGACATGTTCCTTAACCCAAAGAAGGGGTGTGGTCTGAAATCCCGTTAATGTATTGGACATATATGTAGGCCTTGATATAGTAAAATATGGTGTCATTAGAGTACTTGATGTAAGAATTGCCATAGGAATGGGCTATGGACTTAACATGAACTATTCAATTTCTTCATCACTTTCCAACTCCTCACCACCCTTGTTTTCTCTAGGTTCCCCTTCTTGATTTGGCTCTATCTACTCAAAAACTTCAAAATATAGACAAAATTAGTGAGACTCCTTGAGAAACATTTCAATGGAGCTTCCTCACCCTATTGACTGACTAGAAGGTTCTACACTTGCTTCACCTACTTTATTCATTTGAGCCTTAGGTATAGATGAGGCTATGTTGACCTCCTTATTTCCCTCAGGAAACTCTTCACTAATCATGGCCTCTAGACCATTATTTTGGGTTGGGTCATGGACCTTGAGTGAGGAAGGAGACCTTGATGTACTTCAATTTAAGCAACATTACCGGAAGCACTCACATCATCACCTTGAATAGACTAGTCTAATTTTTTATTTATTTTTGAATGGGTGGGGGTATCCATTTGAAGGTTTTCTCCCCCACCTTCTTCTATACTCACCTTCTCCTCTAGTGTTGAACTTGACACCTTTAGAGGGGAAGGGATAACTTGTGATGCCTCTCGAGTTTTCTTTAGTCCTTCTTATGCAACCACCCCTTTAAGATCAGTGGTAACTTGAGTATCCTACTTTAGTTCCACCTTATCCTTCCATTCAAAGTTATTCATTTCCTCAACTTCATCATAATTATTTTAGCCTAGTGAATGGGTGATGACATTCTCAACAAATGTCTCTGTATATGTTGAGATCATTTCCTTTTCTTGAGGGGCCTGAACTTGAATGGATACCTTAGCTCCAACCTTCACAACATCCTCAAAAGAGAGGGGATCAATTGAGTCCATAACTTCATCCTTATCACCTTTACTTTATACTATTGAATGACCCTTTTCTACAAATAAAAAAACCATTGGGATCTTCATTTGGGTCTGGGGTCTTTTGCTTAGAATTCTTTTCCTAGTTCTTACTTGTGGAGGAGTGAATGCTCATTACTTATTCATCACCTCTATAATGGGCCTATCTTCAGTTGAGTCTTTTTCATCACTCATATCTCTCAATCTATAAGAATATGAGGATGTATCCTCTTTCCTCTTCATGGGGAGTTGCTTAGAAGGCAGGTATTTAAACACAACCACCTTCCTCTTCTTAGGAATCCTAACTAAAGGCTATTAAGATCTTTTGACTCTTTTTTTCTTGGGCTTCTCGACCTCTTCCTCACCTCCTCTCTTACTTAAATAACTCTTTGGGGGAGGGACAAAGGCTAGATGTTCTGCTAGTGGAGTAGGTGGGATAATAGATGGATTAACCACTGTGATGGTTATTGGGATGGATAGTATAGTTTAAGCTCCTTCTGATGTGATGGATATTGGGATGGCACTAGACAATGCAACCTCCTTAATAGCAATTTTGTCCTAATTTTTATCCAAATTTATTAACTTTGATAAGGATAATCTTGACTTAGACTATGATGTGGTTATAGATTCCACATTACTTAGTTTAGTGAAGTAAACATAAACAAACTTAATCTTCCTTTTACCCTTCACCATTGGTGGTGAAGCCAAGGGAGTACCACTATATTCTAGGTATAACCCTTTCAATCCTAAAATTATTTGAGTTCTCAGAGGGTAGGGGTGTTATATGTACTAAGATTAACCCCATATTCCTTCAACCACTTAAAGGTTCTTCTCATGATTGTGGTGGCCTTCTATGGAATGGAATAATTATATACTTTAGATAGTGTCATCTTATCATCCTTCATGTCCTTGGGGATGGGAGCAATATTGTAAGAGATAACTTATTGCACTGTGAGTCTCATATAATCTAACTTTTTGACATCTTTTTCAGTAGTGAAAATGGACCAAATGTCTTCAAAGTGTGATTGATGTAAAAATACATTGGTGATTGTGTTTACCCATGGTATGATATCATAGTTTGGTTTGGGTGGAATATTATTAATCACATACTAGCCCATATCTTACTCTAGTACCTTATATTTGGTAAAAAAAGGACATGAATAATGTCTAATTTCAATTGGAAACTTGAAAGGGTTATTTACCTTCTTCATTGATATCATCTCATGAGGGGGCATCATCTGCCTGCTTAATTTCATCACTACTAGTCTATCATCCAGGTATCTTGAGAGTTTGTATGGAGACCCCAAGTAGCCACTGATCCTAATATAACTAAATGATCTAAATTGAATATAAAAGGTGGAATGTTTATAAATTATGTCTTTTTCCCCCTTTGGACATCTTGTTTATTATTCTTAAAGGATAAAAAACACTCATCATAGTATTAAAGAAACAATTGTAAACTATATATAAATTCTTCTTGAATCCATCCATAGTTATTTCAAGATAAAACTCATATATTCTCATCCCATTGGAATTCATGGTGAGCCCCTGAGAATGTCTTATTATGCATGAATTTGTACATTATGTACGAGGACATGTAAAATATACCTATGAACTCCTCATTTGAGTGGACTGCAACCTAGAGTTGCATCATCTGCCTATGCAGATTATCACTTAGAATGGTAGCCCAGTATAGCTTCTTCCTTTTTTCCAACACACAAATTAGGGAAATTCCTTAAATTTTTATAGTTTTATAATTACATATGCTTGAGACCTTTTGCCTTTTCTTGACTAGCTAGCAAGAATTGACAATGTCCCATATTGACTTGTCATTCTTGTCTATATTCTCTTGGCATTGCTCCAAAGAGAGTGTGATAATTTCAAGCTATGGAGGAATCCCAAGCATGGTGCCAAGGGCCAAAAGAGTGAAATAGTATACAACTAATTCGATTCCATCGATGATAGTCCTAGTGTCTAGTTGGTATACTTTGGCACATGCAATCACTAACTCTAGGTAAGGGGGAGAGAAGGGGAATATTGTTTTAGGGGAGATATAACTCATTCCAAGGTTGGAGAATACTAAGAGAGGGTTTGGATACTACAATAAATTCAATAAGGCTAAAAAGTGTAACCCCCAAACATTTGTATCTTTGATTTCATCCAAAATAGAAACAATGTTGCTCTTGATAGATGCTAAAGTAGTTGTCATTTTTCCCTAGATATTTTAGTGAAGTACCATGAAATAGAATGAATTCATTACTATGATCACCCTCAAAAACATCTTCAAACCTTCTCAAAGAACATAATATAAATATCTATAAAAGCACTTACTAATAATCTAGAGGGATGCACATAATTGAATCCAAACACCTTTGAAGAATTCATCGTAATCACTCTTGTATGATGCACATAGCTAAGGCACACAAATGGCTCAAAGATGTAAGTAGAAGCTCTAAATGAAAAATATAAATATGAATGAAGGTAATTTCCTTAGTTATAATCCTTTGTATTTTGAAATTAGGTTTGTCATTAATGCTTTGAAGCTTAATGGTAACTACCAACTACCCTTTCTAAATAATTTAAGCTTATTTTCAATAAAGGAGAAAGAAGGTGAAAATATTTATTTTATGTTAGGAAATTCTCCTTATAACACATATATTATTAAAAGCAAACTTTTTCATTCTAGCACTTCTCGGGGTTTTGGGGAGCTTTTACACCTTGCCCACCTAAAGTTAAGTGCGGAAATTTTCAAAAAAAGGCCCAGAGCATGAAAATCCCTGAGGATATACCACATGTAATCACTTCTCTTTTCAAATATAAGAATTCAAGCCATGAGTTATTCTTTATACCTTTCCAAGCAAAATATAAGTGGGTAAATGTCTAAAAAGGGCTCAAAACTAACAAAACCCTGAGGACCCAACATGTGTCCAACTTAGATGCTAACTTGGACTCTCTTCCAACTTTACACTTTTATACCATTCTTATTGATATAGGGAAGGGTGAAATATTCTTTTGATCCCCAAAAATAGTCTTAGGAGTCCCCTAAGATAACCACATGTTTTTCATTTGACTCATCAGGTTGTTCTTAACCTCAGTCACCAAAACACATTGAAGGTGAAACATGACAATATCACTTAGGGCCCCAAAAAATTTCTTCTTTGATCATAATGTAGGAAATGAATGTATGCAAGGAGACCTAGATATATTTCTATCTTCTCATTTTGAATCTTCATATCCTACACTAATTCATCCAAGGCATCTAGTAGTGCCCTTAGTGTAAAGGAAAATTATATCCCTTCGAGAAGGGGAAATATACTCTTGTCCCCATTTGAAATGTGTCTCCTAGGAGATACCTTAAAAGGAGAAATAAACTCTTTTCCCTATTCCCTCAGCTCTTAGAGTTTGAGAAATTTTTAAACAAGGTTAATATTGGATTTCTCTAATTGAAAAGGCAATACTAGGTTATATTTTTAAGCCACTTGTAATACCTTTAAGGTATCTCCTAGGAAAGTAATGTGAAGCTCATATGATAATAAGTAGATACATGATGGTGTGATAGGAAGTCATTAGATATTGATTTAAAACTTAGAGATTTAGCTCTCAAATATTAAATGTATCTCCTAAGAGATACCTTGAAGGAGAAATCTACTATTGTCCAAACAAGTCATTCCAAACATTTATTTGAATAAAATGTCCTAAGACCCAAAGTCCTAAATAATAATTCCAAAAACCTGGCTGGAGCTTGTAAATTATATATGGTGGCTATTATTCACACACATAAAAATACAACAATGAAAGCACTAGTACACATCTAGAGCTATAAATCAACTTGAAATCAACTATCTAAATCAACACATTCACCAGTATTAAGCTCAACTATCTTAATCCCAAGAAGTGACTATATTAGTTGGCTTGAGAGGGATTTTCTTGATGATGTCATCTTAATTATTGTATTAGAAAAAGGACACACCCTGAATTATCATGATTTTTTTTAATGATGGCACAAATTTGAATTGAGATCTTAGGTATATAACACATGCAAGGTAATTATTCCTAAGGCCTTGCACATTTGGGGCTCTTCAAGCTCACATAAAATTATTTTATTTGGATATAAGTCCCATGACCTATCCATTTACATTTTTACAAACTTGAACAACAAAGCTTGTAGAAAAATACTACAAATTCACAATATGGGTAGGGACCAAGATCAATTCGAACCAATTTCATGCTCATATGTTAGGGAAAATGAATACGTTTGGAACAAAATAGTCAAAGGAATTTTGGCTCCTTTCATGGAATGGCTCATTGGGCATGACTCAGGGCTTTCTAGGGACTTCACTCATGGCGAGAAAGATCATGAAGTCTATATGCATGGCTTGATAATATTGATCACTAAGGATCTCATTAGAGAGACTACCAAGATGAATTTTTCTATTATAAAAGCATTCAAGGATGATAATAAAAAGGAGGAGATTCTTGACATTTTCTTCATGAAGAAAAACAACAAACCTAAGATTTTATCTCACAAAGATTTCATGGGGTTAGAACTGCCAATGAAATGGCCTAAAGTCTAGCTCTAGATAATGAGTTACAATACCTTAGAAGGAAAACATACTATGATTTTTTCCCATCACTTCTTATTACTCAATCATTTCAAAGGACACACCATTAGCATTCTATGTCTTCTTTGGCAATCCTTAGAAGCTTCAGTACTGAACTTTAAGAAGAACCCTTCAATAGACTTAATTCACCAAGGTCTAATTTTATTGTTGATTAAGAGAGGGTAACTATAGTGGTACAAAATCATCACAAAGGTGATTGATATCCCTAGTGAGAAGGAATAAACTAAAGGGGGGAGGAATTTTGCACATAGTCAGATTTTGATCATGAACTAGACAAATAGAATATTAGGGATTTTACCAAACCAATGCAGAAGGAGCCCAAATCAGACATGGGGAGCCTTATCTACTTCCCTTCATTATCTAATAGAGGTAGAGGGGTTCCTGATTCCCATGCCAAGGTAGATATCATGAATTCCCTTCAAAAACTTCACACAAATATTTCCATCAAGAAACTTATGTGCAATAAAATAGTGGATGAGTTCAAAAAGTTACAAGGGCTATTGGGTCACATGTCAACAGCCTTTAAATTTGGAAAGGATCATCTAAAACACACTCCCTATGGAAATAAATAAACTTAAAGTAGTATAAATGAGAATGTCAACAAGGTTCTTGAGGAGGAAAAAGTGGAGATCCAGTCTACCAACATCAAATGCTAAATAGAAGAAGAAGATAAGGATCAATTCATGTGAAGTCATAACAGAGGAATGAAAAACAAAGGTGATAGTAATACAACACAAAATTTGGTCTTTTATTTTGATTAAAAATAGTTTGACTTTATCTATCTCTTTTTGTTTGGTCTTAGTTTTGTTTAGCTGATACTTTGCATAAGTTTGGTAGTATGGGGCTTTAGCTGCTATGTTTATCTATTACTCCTTTTTTGTCCTTTGGCTTTGTCATGTCTATCTTCTAAGTTTCTTATATAAAGGGAATTACCCCCTTCAACCTGGCTTTTAACCAATCAAATAAAAAAAGCAATATACATTGAAGGTCAATGTAAGACCTTCATGGCTACCTTAAAGGTAACTCCTAAGAGATACCTTTATGCATAGAGGAACCATTGAAGGTATTACAAGGCCCTGGTATCTTGAAAGAATTCCAATCATGTATATTTTCAAATTATATACTAGGATACCCATTGAAATTAATACAAATTCATGTTTTAAAGTCTGTACTCTGAGATATCTAATACCTTACAAACATGCATTATGGTACACTCAAAGGTACTAATAGTCTTCAATTTTAGCATGCGATAATTTACACAATCTTCAATCTTATACATCTTAACAAATATAAAGATAAGATAACATGGATTTAAGAATTATGGATCATGAACAACATTATAGAAGATAGAAATAGCTAAAATAAAATAGAGTAAAATTTACAAACCATGAAAAATATAACATCAAAATAATATATAGATTTTTACACGACTTTGTCTCTTCACATTACAAATTTTTGGCACACAAAAATAAATATATACTTGCCGTTATTATATCTATCTCTTGCTTGACAAGGATGAAGACATCCAAAAGATACCCTACACACATGATCCTGTTCTATGTCTAACACTTTCATGAAGTAAATTTTTTTTTTTGTCCTGAGACAAAATCTGAACTCTAATCTTAGCTAAAGCCAAAAAAGTGTAGCCTTTCACAAAAGTGCCAATAATCACTCTACGTTTTTAGATTTTACATACTTGCCTACTACCCTTTGTATTTATTCAACTTCAAAACTTAAATTACACACTAACCTACTGTGTAGATTTTGGTTGCCTATATTGTGCCTTTATATGTAGCTTTCTCTTTGTAAAATTTCTTGGATCTCCTACAATGGAATAAACTTAGATTCATCTATGATATGCATATTAATTGGTTCAACCTATGAGATTTCATGCTTGTTCATTTTTAAATTATCAAGTACTTCCCACACTGTGCTAAGCAAAATGTATAGTAGAATCTGAATGAACATCAAACTGTACACATCTAATTCTTATACAATGATAAGGGAGTCACTAGTATATGACAAATTAAGTTAGATATCTAACACAATATCATCCAAACTATCTGCAATCCCTTGGGCTTGAATTGTTGTAAATGTGTTACAAGTCCCATTATACTAGAATTGAAGCTTCTTCATCATAGTATCCCTAGCTTCTAAAAACTATTGAAATGCACCATTCAGTGTTTCCCCAATAGTAATTTGATCATTCACTACAACTTTATCTTTATCTATCATTGCAAAATTTGGTTTAGTAGAATTCATTTTTTTTAAAGATGTTACCTCCAATCAAGCATTCCTTATGTAATATGCTTATCATGATGTGTAGCTGTATCTATGACCTACACATATTCCTTTATAAGTTTGCAAATGCCTTCCATATTAGTACAGATATCATGTCCTTGGGTGCATAGTTTATGTGCACTCACCCAGTCCTTTGTTAATTGAGTCAACAATAGAGTGAGTTGTTTGTCCTTAGACATTACTTGATCACTAAGGACTTGTGAAACTTGATTAAGATATGATACATTGATGAACTTCCTAGACTTAGTAGTTTTATTTTATGATTTTTATTTCCCTTTACATAATAAAAAAATCATCTTTTCCAAGTAAAAAGCCTTTAGCACAATGTATTTTTGGAATGCATCTGCTCCTTCAATTTCCTTGGACAATGGTAGCTGTAAAACATCCAAAGATGTCTCCATGGAAGTGAAATCAAGAATGGTAGATCTCATTCAGATAGTGGTATTTGGGGATTCCTATATTACATATACATCATTTGTTTATATATTATATTTTGAGAGCTCTGAAGATTCCTATTTGATAACTATGACACCTCTATGCATGAAAAATTTCTTGACTCAACTGGAGGGACAAGTGTATCCTTGTGTCTCATCATGGCCCTAAAATTCACCTAATGGGCACAAATTATTATGGCTATCTCTCTAAAATATACCAAATGTTTGAGTATGGTGGTTGAATAAGTCACCCAATGAAGACTATGTTTTTTGAATATTAGTGGTTGTATTGGGATCCCTTCCTCTGGTAGATCTACAAACTGCACAAATAATGAACCAAATTTTGGATCTTTTTTGAGCTTTTTTCTACAAGTTTGTGCTGATATTATTATTGACCTATAGTATCCACAATAATAGTGTGAGGGGGTTGTGTAATGTGGACCAAATGGTCATTGAATACCTTATTATACACTTGGTAAGTGCACACTACTTTCTAGAAAAATAACTCTTTCTCCTCCTCCTTATCATAAACCTTTAAACTAGTGTCTTCAATCATAAATTGAATAACTTCATGTTTATCAACCCAAAACATTGTGATATCATACTTCCAAGCTATCCTTTGCACATGTGGGTTTTCCAACTAAGACGTTATTTTCCTTGATCTCTAAGGAGTTGTAGATTATTGGGGTGAGGCATGTGGTTATACAGTTGGCTACAATTATTTTTGCTCTTACCAGCCTTATTGTGTAACTAGGTATCTCTACCTCCATACTTCAACTTGTACTTGAACTATTGTAATTAAATAATGCATTAAAGTCATATTTGGCATGGCCAACTCATGTACATTGATTTAAATACCATTGTACAACTTGGTTATCAATGCATGTTGCCTAAAATATTTCATGACATCCTACATAATTTGAGGGTTTGACCTGATCAAAGCTAAAGACTCAATCCACCTTATGTTAAAACCACCCTAGTTAATCAGAATATTGTTTTATCTTACTCCAAGTGATGCCTTTGATGGTAGTAGCAGGCCAAAAGTATATAGTAACATTAACTTAGCCTAACGAGTACTTCTATTGGGTGAAGCATAATAAAAAAACCATAAACTAATTTCAAAAGTTTTATGAGCTACCTGAAAGTAACTTCTCAATATTAGTGGTAAGCTAAGATGTGATAAACTTGGGCCAATTGAAGTTATCATTCTATTGTATTATGCAATACACAATGTCAATTACTCCTTCTATTGCTTGCTTGGCCTACTTTGTTGTCTACCAAAACCTCTTTGTCATACACTACTAAAATGCACATTGCAACATCCTCAATGGAGTCAATTAGGGTTCCTCTACATACCCTGGTGGGAAACTTGTCCCAAAAATATGGATGAATTGGTAGTGAAATGGATTTTTATCAAAATAATGATTTTCCATGATTTGGGTGGTCTGTGGCTCTCACCATGGTCTATGAATTGATCCAAATAGTGTTATCATTGGATAAATGAATAGCCCCTTGGTTATATCTACTTAACAAGGTATGTGTGACCTCATATAGAATGAGTATCTTGAATGTAGGTAACTTGATTAGCCTCTCTACATTAGAACCTTGAAGTAGATGTTGAAGTCAAAGATCTCCTACTTGTGCACATGGTTATGTTGATAGGGTGAAGAGAGTAAATTTAGCTATTTCCAAATATTCAGAAGGACCTAGCCCAATATCCATTTCTACCTTCTCCACATCTATGAGCATCATCAACAACTTACTCATATCCATGACTAAACCTATAATCTACACTATTTGATTGCTTTGTTCTACCAAAATTTAGGTATCAATTTTTTCACATGAGAGTATATCGAGAGTAGGTAGTAGGATATTATTCTTCACCAAAGTTTATAATGTTTTTATGTTGTTTTTCCACTTCATTTTATGTATTTTGGCATCCAATTTACTCTTGTCAAGCTCTTTAAATGCAACGACTGCCTACATACAAGCTCTCTTCTTCATCTTTAATATTTTAACTTTGATGGTGACCTTTTATGTCTCACAAATCTTGAAATTATCCCATAACCTATCTCATCCCAACTCGATCTAACTTGAACAAGATGTAATCTTTCCAAATGCCATGTAACTAATGTTATTGCACAATTGTTAGCAGTCCTTCTTCCATACTTGTCTTATCATTGCTAGTTTTTTAGACTTAATTCAAGATTGATGTACTTGTTTACTATATTGATCCTTAATCTCCTTTATTTGACAAAGTACAAAAAATGATATTTTACATTTCAGATTAACTTATTAAATTCATTCAATAAGTTATATTATACATACCCATAAAAGCCTCTTAGACTCTACAAGTATGTAGCAATAGATGCAACCACAAATTTAATAAGAGTCCTTAGCCAAAGGCCAAAAAATGTAGAAGTTGAAGAATGACCTCACTGGTCATTCCTAGACCACATGTATCCTATTTTAGAGAAAATAAAGAACAAGGTTGTAAACATGAAGCCAATGCTTGGGTTTATCATAGCCTCATAGTGAATGAGCATAAAGGTGAGCATGACAACAAATTTGAATTCTCAATCCCTTTCAATGATTACATGTGTCATCACGATGCTACTCAAGAAAGAAGGGAGTTATTATTTAAATAAAAGGTTCACCATTAGCCTAGGGAAGTGGGCCCCATTTTTAACAATAATTTTAGAGTTAGTTCAAAGGGAGACACATGTCACCACAATGCTTCTTACATATCCCTAAGATTTTGTTTATGAAGTTCCATCTATTAGTCTCTAGGTTAATGAGATGGAGACACTTGGCATAATCATGGAGAGTCACTCACCTGATGAAATTGATATATTTTTTGAATGTTGAAACATCATGGGTTCATGGGTACATGCTACATGCCCTAAATTTTAATATTGTGGGTACCCTTGAAGGTATTACCCATTACTACCTTCAAACCTTGAAGGGTTTTATACACATGTATGAATGGTATCTCCTAAGAGATACCTTTAAACTTTTAGGTCCACAATAGAGGTTAAAATCAAATAGAAGATCCCAAAATATAAGAAACTAATAATTTTCCATAATTTTACTCAAAATCCCCATTACTCATTACCATTTTGTATTATAATAAAATACATCTTTATTTTCTATATAGATAATCTGATCTAATACATGTCTAAAATGTATCTCCTAGGAGATACCTTCGAAGTAGGATGAAGAGATAATTTAAGTATGCAATATATGATATTAGAAGCTATTATTTTATTGGATTTACATAAATTGTGTCATTAAAAAAATGTTATAGATTACCTTTTTAATATTTTTAAGTTTTAACATATCTCCATGTTTATGTTCTAGTATATGTATGTGTGTGTGTGTAGATTTATCTCGTACATATAGGTATAAATTGGATTGACTTTATAAATAACCTGATTAACAACTCTTCTCATGTATTTTGCAAATGTCCAGCAGAAAAATCATACATCAAAGGCTTTCCAAAATGGAGACTATGTTTCTCTCATAAATAATGCTAAGGATGTTGGTGAAGGAAAAATACATAAAGTGGCAGGTCCAGATGTTGAATCTTTGGAACCCATAAATCTCACTTCCATATGCGACAATGAGGAAATACCTATTAGATGTGTAAGTGTTAATGTGATTAAAGATTTTCATTTGACTCTACCACTTTCATTTCATGTAGCTTTTGTGGATAATTTGGGGGATTTAGTTGATATTTTTACTATATGGAGCACAATAATGAAACAACACACCACATCTAAGTTTTCTATAGACAATGACATGAAATAAAGTCAAAATAATTTGCATTCAGTTCTACATATATAACCATTGCAATAATAAAACCCTTGATTAGATTCATTTGTTTGATATATCAATGATCCTACCACATTTAAAATCCCAAGAAAAAAATTGTTATGAAAAGAGTACATTTGTTGTAAAAATGTATAGCTCTTGTAAATGATGAAAAAATTGCTTTTGGTTATGTTGAATTTGCACAACCAAGGGAGATTTTTGGTTGCATTCATGTCCCAATATTATAAAATGAATTGGGAATTTACATAAGGCATGTTATACAACATTTTTAGACTTGCAGTATAGAGGCAATTGAAATATCTATCATTAGATGACCTTCTAATGAAATAGTGGACATCGAGACTTATAGAGCAATCAATTTACCATACATGACACCAAAGGAAAAAGAAATTGGAAAATTTTGGGATGTAGTGGATAATAAAGTCACTCCTTGCTTGAAATTATTAACATAAAGGCATCCAAAAATATTATCTCTTTCTTTAAATACTCAGGCCATAAAAGAAGTCAACTAAACAATTCACTCAACCAAGTGGAGTTTGTTGAAAGCATAGATAGTGAGATTATAATAATGTATGCAAATAAATGTTTTACCAAAAAATGTTTTCAATTAGGATTGTCATTTAAAATTCAAAAATTTGCAAAGATGAAATTACTTGGTTCCACCACAACAGATAGGAGGCAACATGTCTTGGATGCCCTTTCTACTAGTTTGTTTAAGAAAAATAAAAACATAACTAGCATTGATTTTTAGGGTACAAAGATCTGTTTGGAAGCTTGGCTTAAGATATATGGATTAAAGAGAAGTAACTTTTTTGAAATTCAAAATTGTCACAAAAATGGGGAATGAAATGCATTCCATGCAGGGAGATTTCGATAAAAGCCATAAAAGAAGATAATAGTAGCTAAATATTTCCTGGACTAATTGGTATATGATTTTGTAGATGTTTCTGCATGACTAACATGTTAAGTAGATATATACAGCTCATGAGAAAAATTTTGACATCTTCCAACATCTTTTGCTTAAGAATTTATGAGGTTCCACATCAATGCACAACTAACAGATATGAAATATGAGCCAATATCCTAGTGAAAATTCAATAACATGTGGAGAGATAATTTTCATGATGTGGACATTGCCATGTTTATTGACTTAATTAGGTGAAAAATATGCATCTTGTTGAATCAATATAAATGATTTAGGCCCCTCCCTAGAGATCTAAAAGAGTGTATCAATAAAAAATTCATGATGCACTCAAATCAAATACTTTCTGTAAGATAAATGTATCACACACATAAATGAATGCTAGACTAGTACACTGAAGAATGTTTCAGTGTCATTCATGAAAAGGTGAAACATCAAAAAACATTTGTGTCAAGGAAAATGATAAAAAGAAAAGTAGTTACTGATAGAATATAAGAGTTGTCAATGGCAGGGATTATAACACATGGTCATGGAGCAGGCAGATATGGGCATTTTTATACCATATGTTCTTGGAGGGTATATCTTTACTATCACGTCATTGAACAAGTTCTTCAGGGATATGGAAATAACAATGCTAGATACTTATGTATTTTTACTATAAAAACCTGGATCTTCAAGATATCCATTATATGATGCACTTTTGTCTATCAATTGCTACTTTGAATGCAATAAATACAGATAAGAATCATAATTAATTGGTGCCTTTAGGAAACTTCTTTATAGGCTATACCTTCAACTAGACAACTATTGTGGGGACAATAATAATATGTACTTCCATCCATAATTATATTTAAAAATTGTCAAACCTTATATGGAACTAATGTTACATTTACAAATTAATAAATTTATGTCTTTTTATATCAGTATGTGTTAGAATATTTATCTCTCCTTATCTACAAAGGTGTTTTCCTTGATGTTGAGGTCATATTTTTCCCTATAGGACATACCCATGAGGACATTGATGGTACATTTGGAAACTTATCTGAATGTATAAAGAGGGAAGATGTATGGAGTGTGCTAGAGATGATGGACACTTATAGGACATGTGAAAATACAAGAAACATCATGCCATATTTCATTGAAGAGGTAGAGCATTTCAAAAAATATGTTAATAATTACAAGTTGAATGGAAGAAATGAAATAGTAGGCTTGACAAAAGGTCAATAATTTATTCTATGCATGGAACAAGGTTAGCCCATTATGCATTGTAAAAAATTTATAAGAGATAGAAATTGGTCTCCCCCCCCCCCCCCCCCCCAATTACATTATTGGGAATGAAATAAAATGGTGAGACAAATTTTTTAGAAGGAAATCTATCAAAAATATATTTCAAAGACTTGAAAAATAAAGAAATGTCTCAACATTTAATTTTTGTGAAAGACTCAGATAGAAGTAGAAAAAAGAGTGAAAAAGAAATTAAATATAAATTGAATAAGTATGTATAAAAATTCAATGAATTTGGTTTGATCGGGAATAGTAAGTGGAAGAATCTAGCATATAACTTCTAAAAAATCCATGACATAATGAAAAAAGACATGTTCCCTTCTGAAGTTGAGTGCACAGGAGAGTTTTGGCCCAAAACTCATAATGACATACCACTGCATAAAGATCTACACAAAATGGTTCATGATAGCAACCTTGATTTTTGAGTGGCATCTACAGATATATATGTTTGTCCAAGAAGCAAAATAACAAGAATTGCATTTGATCCAAGTCATGATGTGCAAATTAAAGATATGTCATTTGTCAGACCTGACGATTCTATAGGAGTGGACTACATAGTATGGGTTGCTAGAGCTAAAAGTAATATTGAGATATTACAAACAAATGGGGATATAGAATGAGGGTTAATGTATCTTAGTTCATCCCAATTCATGTAGGGAAAAAAGATGTAGAGGAAGTAGAATTTTTTGTAGGCTGCTTAGATAAGAAATGGAAGCCAAACCTAACTAACACATCTTTACCATCCATACTCATAGATAGTATCATCTATGCTTAGAAACCAAATAAAAATTTGAGACATCATACACTTATTCTCACTAAATTTTTTAAAGGCATTGTAATAGACTATTTAAATGTATCATCCCACTAGGCACAAACAAAAATAATGATAAAAGGATTGGGAAATTTGAAATGGTGTTTCCTTAATTTTGGAATGAGAAATATGAATTTTTTTTTTCAAAATTTTGTCCATTTTTTTAGAATGTATATTGTTTTATTTTTGTATTTATTTATATTTATTTCTAATGGTACTTCACATTTTGGGTCTTGGAAAATACACCTTGACATTTGAGTTTTATATTTTTTACTACGACAATTCAGTATTTTGATAATTGTGCATCTATTTAATATCATTTTATTATTGGAATATCCACTTAATATTTTTGTATCCTTCAAAATGGTCTTCAGCAAAAGGTCTTCATAATTTGTACATCTGAGAATTTAGTGCACTATGGATTTTGTGTTTTTTAAAAATATAATTCGGCATTCTCATGTATACAAAAAGGTCTTCAGGGTTTATGCCTCGAATTTTCCCACTTGCACATCAATATTTGTTCTTTGGATTTTATGTATTGGTAAATGTTATTTGGATTTTCACATGGCACTCAAAATTATGTCAAGTGGCACAATCTTAGTAATTCAATTGTGTTAAAGGATGACCAATCCAAATAAAAGTCTAGAACATTGCAAGCACCTGAAATTGTAAGATGCATCATAATATCGATAAATAAACACAAATACATGATAAAATTTTATGGTCGTGAGGAGGTCACTTAAATAAAATTAAATAGATAGCTCATGATCTAATCAACTGATGACACATGTGATCCCAATCATCCTAGGTGTTCTAAATCACATATCAATCAGGCACATGATTATTGAATGAATTATTTATCCTTAAGAAATATACTACCAAGTCTTCTAATATCTATAAATGTATGGTCTTTGAACCAATTTGAATGGTTGCATAAGTTGGACTTATTTCAAATATATAATATAGATGTGATTTATGTGTTATAATTCCAAGTAATTATTGATGAAGTCTAATTTATTTATGATAGTTTTCAACTACTAATAAATAAATTATTTATGATCATTTTAAATAATTTGAACTTATCACAAATACATTAGATAGATATGAGTTATTTGTAATAAGACCAACTTAATCTTGATACAGTCCAATCTAATCTAGATTTAGTCCAATTTATTTTTTATAGTTTTTGAAAATATGGATTGTTGTTTAGTCCAAATTATACGAAATAGTCATTTGAGGGTAAGTAGTGATAAAACCCCCTATGAACGATGATATGGAAAACTTGCTTTTGTTATGTATTTCAATGTGTTTGGAAGTAAATGCTACATTAGGAGAAAAGAATATAAGTTGGGAAGCTTTGAATGAAAATTTGATGAAGGAATATATCTTGGTTATTCCATGTAAAGCAAAGCCTACATATGTTACAAAAAAATTCTATAGAAGATTGTAGAAAGTATCCATGTCAAGGTTGATGAAGGCTTGAAACATGTTACACCTGACATAGACATATGTGAATAAGAATCAAATTTTGAAGAGGAAGTAGCTAATGAAGAACCTGAGGAAGTAAATTAGAAACCACCTATAAGATTTGTTTAAAGGATCATCCTATAGATCATATCATTGGTAATAAAAATGAAGGAGTTTAGACAATGAGAAGATTTGCAAAGAACAAGGAGAAAGCAATTTTTTCTCTAATATCTAGAATTGAGTCTAAGAACTATGTTGAAGATAGCAAGGATGAGAATTGACTAAGAGCCATGGAAAAAGAACTAGGCCAAATTGAAAAGAATAAAACTTTGGAATTAGTTCGAAGACCTTCAAATAAGAATGTAATTGGTACAAAGTGGGTCATTAGAAACAAACTCAATGAAGATGGAACTATAATAATAAATAAGGCCATATTGGTGTGAAAATGATATTTAAAAGTTGAAGGGATAGATTTTAAGGAAACATTTTCTCCAATTACTATATTTGAAGCGATAAGAATGTTTCTATCATTCTCTATTTATAAGAAATTTAAAACCTATTAAATGGATGTTAATTATACTTTCTTAAATGCGAAACTAGAAGAGGAAGTCTAGATAGAACCACTTGAAGGTTTTTTGCTATCAAAAGAAGAAGATTATGTGTGCATACTGAAAAAATCTCTATGTGGTCTAAAACAAGCACATAGAGCATGGTATTCAAGATGATACCAGTATTTGTAATAATAAGGATTCAATAAAGGTTTTGTAGATAACAATTTGTATTTCAAATCAAAATGTGATCATATGTTGATTGTTGTTATATATGTAAATGATATCATTTTTGGAGGTAGCAACAACAAAAGGTGCAAAGAATTTACTAATCAAATGAAAAATGAGTTTGAGATGTCTATGCTTAGAGAATTTTATTTATTCCTTGGTATACAGATAACACAAACTAAATCATCTCAAACTAAGTATGCTAAGTAAATGCTCACGAAGTTTGGAATGGAAGACATCAAACTAGTAGGTACTCCCATGATAACTAGTTGTAAGTTGAGTGAAGAGGATGAATCCCTTGATGGAAATCAAACTTTGTATAGATCAATGATAGGTATTTTGTTATACCTAACTACATCAGGACCTAATATCATTCAAGTAGTGTGCATGGTTGTAATATTTCAAGCTATTCCCAAAGAATCACATGCCAATGCAATGAAAATAATCTTTAGATATATCAATATTATAATTGACTATGGCCTATGGTATCCTAAAGATTGTTGACGTATAACTGTGTATTCACATTATTAATTAGAAATAACATGATTATTAATATTATGTTATTGGAGTATTGTTAATATATTATTGTTATACATAACAATAATATATAAGTTGGTTTATTTTAGTTAGTCAAATATATTGTGAATCATAATATATTCACATGTTGCTAGTATTTATTAGTTTATGGGAGATTTGGGTGGTTATTAGTTGAGAGTTTGTAGGTATTTATTACCCTGAATATATGAATGTCATTTCCTATATAAGTGTACTCTGTATGGTTTGTATTATTAATAAAGATCATCGAATAATATATTGTTAGTTTTTGAAATAATATATGAGATCGGTACTCTATTCGGCTTTCATCTTTTCATGTTAATCTTATGAAGATCTGAACCAGTGCCAACAATGGTATAAAAATAAGGTTCCATCCAAATGAGAGTCCTTAATATTAATTTAGTACTATTATAAAGGTTTAGTATTTGCTCTCACATATTCTGATACATTTTATATTCTAGTCATGTTCAGTGTGCAAGACTATGTTGGTTGGATCTAAGAACCTGAGAAGTAGAAAATAAAATCAGTTGTCAATGCATAGTCATATGTGCTTTCTAGTCATCCTCCAATTTGGTGCAAGTCTAAATGCATTTCAAAATTAGGCAATGCCTCCCTCATGCACTTCCACAATCTGCCTGTACTCAAATATGCATCATGTCAACCTTTCAAGCTTCTCAGATCGACACAAAATGTAATGCTTATCTTATTCTATGAATCACATTTCCATTCTCCTCAAATTTTGTAAATTTTTTGCCATTCCTAAGTCACCTTTATATCTACATTTAACGTATGATAATAATTTCAATTCAATTTGAATATTTATGCCAAGTTTTGGTGAATAAACTTTATAAATTTATGTTTACCAAGCTCAAAGGATTTCTCAGTGTTTCTAAAATATCCCATCGTGCATTGTAGAAGATGCCTCTACATTATATTTATAGTCAAGATTATTTCTTAGGAAACCTCCTTCACCATACATCACGTTGAGTTGTCAAATTCTATTCGGTCTTCAATATCAGTCATTTATTATTAGTTAAAGTATTTTTATATTTATTATTTTGATGTATGTCTTTAGGGAGTGTAATTTTATTTGTTTTTAGGTGGTCATAAAGTAATTAAATATTCCTTTAGAATTCTTAGAATTATTTTATTACCATTTAAGGTATATTCACTTCATTTAGGTTTTTGAGGTAATAGTTGTGTCCTGTGTCATAGTTAATTTAAGGTGTCCAAAATAGTATATAACTCCAAGTGTATAGATTGATCAATTATCTTATCCATATAAGTATTTGTTTATTAACAAGTTCATGTAATTTTTTAATAAGTCATTTATAAGTTTGGTTAATTCAAAAAGAGAGTCTAGTGTTAGTAATAAAAGCTAGTTTTAAGGTAAATGAGTCAAAAGTTAAAAATCGTCAAGTCAATTAAGTCATTATTATCAAAATTTGTAAAAATAAAAAAATGTTGGTAACTAGATGCATTTTTGCTTATATGCGATGTCCACATTGTGGGACGAGTTTTTCCTCAACTAAGCTTTATCGAGATATCAGCTAAGTAGTAGACCAATTGGAGGATAGAGACACAAGAGGATGGAGGCCACTTCTAATTTAGTGGCATTTTTCATTTCAGTTGTGTGGTGTATTTGTTTTCAGCATAGTGTGTTGTGAATAAGAACATAAGTTGTATGCCGGTTCACAATTTTCATAAGTGAACTATATATTCCTATGTAACCTTTTTGAAATGTGAAAATGATGAGAGCTAGAATCTACACTACAGATCATGATGTGGTTTATGGTAAGCCACTTGTAAAACCATTGCTTTATGGTTTTTGGTTAGCCACTTGTAAAGCCACTATTTTAATTATTGGTTAGCCATTTGTATAACCATTAGGTATTTTGGTTTTTGGTTAGCCACTTGTAAAACCCTTATTTTGGTTGTTGGTAAACCATTTGTAAAACCAATATATAAGGTTTTTAATTATCCTCTAAAAATCACCAAGTCATGAGCCTAGGTACAAATATGGGAGAGTTTTTTTCCCCATGTTCACATTAAGGGGGTGTAGGATACGATTAATAATGTTCATAAGGGGTGAATGTTGAGGTATAATTGTGTGTTCACATTATTAATTAGAAATAATGTAATTATTAATATTATGTTATTAGAGTATTGTTAATATATCATTGTTACACATAATAATGATATATAAGTTGGTTTATTTTAGTTACAACTATGGATGTTATTGATGTCAAGAGAATCAATAATAGAAAGGATTTATAGAGATAAGAGCATGTTTTATAATTGCACAAGTTGCAATATTATCATATAAAGTTGTCATGATTTCATAGAGATTATTTTCAGATGTTTGCAAATAAATTGATTTAAGATGCAATATGGGTTTTTCAAGTGCATCTCATATATATGGTCTATAGGTTTATATGAAGAGAAATGAGCTCAAAAATAATACATCTTTTCTTTCAGCCATTAATAAGGTCTCTCAATAAAACCCTATGGTTTTTGGTCATGGCATTCATAGGCACTTCTATTTTTATGTTGATTGGATATAAGTGGGAACCGGTTGCTTAAGTCATAACTTAAGCCTTATATATCATTTTACAATCTATATCACGTTAAATATTAAACTTCTTTGAGGAGATTGATGGTGCATATATGTTCCAAAGTATCAAGAAGAAATGAGATGAGGTCAATTGTTCAATTTTTAACAATAAATAGAGGTAAAGTCTATGATACTTTTGAATATCTAACGACATGTAAAAGCTAGGATCAAAGATCAATGGATGCACTTTAAAGTTATAACATGAAAGTTTAGAAGCTTGTAAAGATCAAATGGAGCACATGAGTATGATAGATTTTGATCAATGGATACATCTTAATGTCGAAATGTTAAGTTTTTAAATCTCACAAAGATATAATGGAGTATGTGATCTTATCAGATTCAAATCAATAGGTGCATTTTAAATTTTAAGAATTAAACTGTAGAAGCTCATATGGATATGACGGAGAGTGTAAGCTTGATCTAATGGTTGAATTTTAAAGTTGGGATAATTGAATGAGGATAATTGGATCATGGCACAAAACTAAAGATCAATGGTTAGTTTTTAAATCTTTGTTCATCTCAATAGTCAGGCAATGGAGTATCCAGGAAGGATGCATTATATGACATAGATAATGATATATATCATTTTTATCAATGAAAATTATGTAAGAGGGCATGTGTATCAATTTTCAAGCCTAATATATGCTTAAAATAGCAAAAATACCAATAATTATAGTGGTGGTGCATGAATTAAAGAGCAGGTAACTTGTTGCTAAACAAATGTGAACTGAGTTCCAAAAATGGAACATGATGTGTTAAAACTAAAGTGATCATAGAGAAGAAGTGATAGCTAGATCCAATGGATATATATATATATATAATACATGAAATGGGATAAATAATTGAATTGAGAGGGAGAGAGTCAGAGAGGAATAGAGATGCATAGCAAAGAATGAGTAGTTATAGAATAGGTCTGTAACAAAGAACTGGATTCACTTTTGAATAAATTTCTTAATCTAGAGTTGTAGCTCCATAATAGATCTTATTGGTATCTACCATTATAAGAGCCGAGTTGGTGCTCAGTTAGGGAGTAGGTGCTCTTAAATCAAGGGATTGATGTCTCCTTAGAGTTGGTGTCATTAAACATTGTAACTAGTGAGTTTTTTTTATTATGAGGCTATATTACAATAGTAGATTCTAGAAGCTATTGTCATCATGATTTTTCCCATATTGGGTTTTCCACATAGATTGAGTGTTATGTCTATTTATGTGTGTGTGATCTCTGCATATAATTTCTAATTTAAATTAAAAATATTAAAAGACTAATTTTAAATCAATATATTAATTCACCCCCTATCATTAGATAATTGTGTTCCAACATTAATATTATTAGGATTTCATTAATCTAAAAATTTGCAAAACAAATTATGAACCCATTCACTATATTGGGAAAAATAAACTCTAAGATTTGTAGGGTTTCCTTCTATTTTGATAGGGTTTCAAATTCATGAATTTAATAGTAATTTATACAACTGGTTTCCAATTTTCCTAGGGCATCATCAAGGATATCAAAGTTTTCATGAAAAAATTTATTATAAAGTTAGAGGATTACGAAAAAAGTTACAAAACTTAAGGTACATGACATCATATGTTGCTTTGAATGGTAATTTAATCCACATTCATAGAAATTCTTATTATCAAAATATTTATATCATAAAATAATTAAAAAATCATGTACAAGCCTTGGAAATGTGAAGAATTTATTATGACATTCACAATGACAATTAAATATATGGATTAAAGAGAAAGAAACTAGTTTCTATAATTACACATGTAGTTGAAGGTAAAAAATCACAAAAGGAGACTTCCAAACAAGAAAATCACATTCTATAGGTATAGAGATACAAACTTTCCTACAATAGTAACATCAACACCAATCACTAGCATTAAATTTACTACACTTAACAAACAGTATCGACCCCGTGCACATAGGGACACAATTCAATATCTAGATGAATCACATACCTACTTGTAGTCTATTATTGATTTTAGAAAATAATCAAAATGAACGTATCGATTAATAAAAATAAAGTTATTGATATCCTTAATACTTCCCAAATATAATAAATTGTATTATAAAATATATCTCTACCAATTACATTTATAATTATGTTTGATTAATATATATTAAAATATAAAATAGTTATACATTGTAAACCTATTATGATTAAAACTAAACCATAACCTTGAATTTTGAACTATACAAGATAATCCTCATCAAATATCAAAATGTATTATCCCACTCCTAATATAATCCAAATCTTTTAAATAAACCATTTCCTATAATTATGATCCACTCGTTATCTTTTTTATAGATATTATTAATCAAAAGTAGAAAATAATTTCATGTTAGCTATTTTTCACGTCTTGCTTCACTTATGCTTCAAATTCTCTATGGATGTCAAAAATAAGTAATTTATAAAGCTAAAATATTTTTATTTTATTAATTAGTTTACCCCCACAACTTTAAATAAAATCTTACATAGTAAAATGTACCCAACATAATTACAAGAGAATTCAATTTTAAAGTCCCTTTATTTTAAGATGGAGCATACTCAGGAAAAAAACATAATTAAAAGGATTTATAAGAAGAGTTTAAAGGAAAGAACAAGGATTTCCCATCATTAATTAAATATTAAAAATGTTTCATACTATTTTTATAAAATTCGAAGTTAAGAAAACATAAATTCAAACTCAGTTGTAAAGTATAAGCGTTAGCATCATGGGAAAATTGAGAATATTTATTGAAACACTTAAACATGAAAGTTGCAGTAAGCAATTATTGATAGAGTTCAATTTCATGGATAGAATCAAAACTTTACAATTAATTCATCTTATACTTTTGTACATGGGGAAAAACCTATAATTATGAACCCTTTTTATCCAAATAAAAATATCACCTGAAAACATATGGATAACATTTCAATTGCAAAAAAATATAGGATAACAATAAAACCAACATCAATATCATCATCAAAAACACCTACACCAACTTAAACATCAACATATTATTTTTCAAAAACATTTCACATAAAAAAGAGTTTGCATGTTTTTAAAAGCAATTCATATAAGGAATGAAATTTATATAACACATTTAACCCCATTAAGAAAGAAAAGGAAAAAGAGAGAAAAACATTTGTGTATACCTCATGAAACCCCCTATAAATACTTCCACAACCTTTTCTCTTTATTTTCAATAAAATTAAAGACATTGATCACTCTTTGTACTTATTATTTTCCCATCATCACTAAGGAGACTAGGGTCAATGAAATTATCCACTCATATCCACAAGAGGTAATGTATCCTATTGAAATTTTATGTTTATTGATTTATATTGTATGGGAGAGGGTGATATTATATGTAATCAGATTTTTAATACCTACCTTTAGGCTTGTACTATTATTTTGATGGAGGATTTTAATTTTTTCAATGGATCCCAACCAATGAGGATTACTTATTAGATGTAAAATTCCAGATTTTGTAATTTCCATGAATATTTAACTATTTTGTCTAGTTTAAGTTAAATGGTTATTAAGTTAGATGCAATACAACCAATTAACTTTTTTTAAATCCATATACATGATACAAAGTTATAGAAATATTAGTTGGTCAATTATGCCATTATGGAGGGATTTAGCAGGACCATTTACCTACATATGACATCAGGATGGACAAAGGAGCTGGCAACTAAATAATGGCTCATTACCTATAACATCACCTATTATACTACTTGTGCCATGAACCACATCAAATAAGGATAAATTCTAGATGAAATTCTTTCACACTACAATTAGGTATGTCTTAAATCTTCTTACAAATTTCATAGGTTCAAACATACTTGACCACTATTATATATAGTTATGTCCTTGGTGTTGGACATTTTGAGATAATTATTGAGATTACTTGTCTTCCTAGAATGGTACCTTTTTATTTATCTTTCACACATTCTTATTTTAGAATGTCATCTGAAACATCCTCTATAACTAGATTTTTAGATAAATGTGATAGGATTTCCATCTAATTTACTCTACACTACATTTTGTTTCCATACACATTGCTCTCTGACTTTATTCTATAATTTTGAAGATGTGTACAAAATAGAGAAGTGGTTTTAGTATATATTTATGTCAATGTAAGAGAATAGGTAAACTAATATATTTATCTTACAACATCTTATCTCTGATCTGATACATGGAAATTTTATTTTAATAATTTCCTTGGGAATTTTTTAATTTTATAAAAATAGATTTTTACTCAAAATTTATACAGTTTTACAATTGTTCTTGATCTTAGATAATGATTAAAAGAATTACCATGATATTTGAATCGATGAGTGGTCATGTGGAGTGATCATATGAGTCAAAAAAGCACACATCACAAAGATGAAATCAATTCAAACCATCAAGGGAGAATAAAAGCACAGATTTAGTCTTCATGAGAGTAATACAAATTCTCTAAAATCAAAATAGCATTATGAGAATATAAAGGCATGATACCAAATACAATCTAGGTAGCATGTTTAAATAGAAAAGGGAAATAGAGGAGGTTGAAACACCAACCAATAGTAAGGTGAAATCTCATAACCTACTCACCTAATTAAACATGATTTATTAACCTAATCAAGATACAAAAAAGGCGGAAGCAAAATCCAGTGGGAAAGAGGCCTACACCAACACCCCCCTTAAGCATAGCTTACATAGGCAATGATACAAAAAATGGGTCTTGCCAACAAGATTGATAAGGTACCCATGTATATAGTATCCCCCCTCCCTTAAAAAATATAAGTTGCCCAAACCCTCCCCCCCTTACAAAAGAGAGTAATCCCCTCACACCCCAACACACCCCCCCCCCTCCACCCCATAATAGAGAGAGAAAGAATTAATGAGCTAATAAGCCCCCTCAAAAGATGAGATCCTCTTGCAGTGATAGTAGATGCCTAACATTGATGTTGAATATTATCCTATTATGTCAAACAACATTCCTCCCATTAGGAATAAATAAAACTATAGATGAGTGCAAATAGTATCTCCATTCTAGAAAGGAATATGAGGGAAGAAAGAAAATCAAATATGACCCTAAAAACTTCTCAAATGTTGTCATGTCCATAAGTGAAGATGATGCTATCCAAAAAGGTACATGCTTAATCAAACAAGTAGGTGAAAAACCAAGACCATGTAGAAATGATTGATGAATAAGATCCAGCTATGATGATGATGTGACAATAGCTATGATGAGGTTGTCATCAAATAAGAGAGATAAACCTTCATGTGTGTCCTCCACGTCTACAATATGATTATCCAGAAACAAGTCTAAAACACCTATCACAAGATCATCAATATATTGTAAAATTGTAATACTATGTATGTCCTACTCTAAAGAATCACTAAAAGCTCTTGATGAAGAAAATCTAAATTTTGAAGTTGTAACAAGTGAGAGAGGATGCAAAGTGTCCTCAACAATAGATGGGGTGTCAATGTATGTCAACCATATAAACTGATCATCTAATGAGGATGTGTCCACACAAGAAGAGGTATCAGGAATCTCAGTAAGTGGTTGATCATCCAAAGAAGCATCACTTTTAGATGAAGATCCAATGTCTCCATAAAACTATTGGATGATGGTCCATGTAGTGAAAGGGCACTAAGTATGCTCAATATGATGCATAATATCCTCAGATATAGTTAGACATATTAGGCCATAGATGATGTCAATATTGTTAAACCAGGGATTATTCTATTCATAGCTATTTGGCATAGGAACAATTCCTACTAGATAAGGTAATAGATCTTGATCTAAGCAGTGATTCTTTATCCCTTGCTTCCAAGACAAATAGTTCTCAGAAGTTATTCTTACAACAAATTTATATAAAATATCCATGATGAAACCCCAAAAGTAGAACTTTATCTTAGTTTATGATTATAATTAACCCCATTAAATGCATTAACCATGATGCAAAAAACATGTGTGAAAAAGATATGATGTGTGGACAAGAACCAACACAATGACAACCCCCCTTTTCACTAGTCAGGTAACCCCCTACCCCACCCTTAAGTTTTGGCACTTTATAAAGTAGTGAATTTTATAAGGAAAATTAGCGCAATGCATGGGAAATAAGAAAATAGATAATTTTACAAAAGATGGTACTCAATTTTGAGTTATTTTTTACAACATATTAATAAAATAAATTCCCATCAATAGCCCATTTTTAATCAAAATTACACTAAATGATTAAAATATGCCTAATGCTAAGGTGTTATCTAGCCTTCTAACCAGTCATTGTAATTGGCATCAAATCATGGTCTTCTTCAATCCAACTAATGTCAAAGAAATATCTACCTAGTCATCCTTACATGAATGTTTCTAAAAAAACCACTTACAAGGTGTTTTAATTTAAAAATTTGCAAAGCTATTTTAAATTAAAAAACATGCTTTGATTTTTTTAAAATTTTTGAGGCCATATTTAGGGTTTTGACTTTATGACAAGGGAAACACAAGGCTATAAGGGTTTTCCAAGGAGAAGAAGTATGCTAAAATTAGCAAGCAAAATAGATGTACACTACCAAAGAGAGGAGCACACACATAGCTACAAAACAAAAATACTCCACACTCAGATTATCATACTATAAAAAGTAGTTCATCACAATAGTTTTCCTCCACTTTTGAGGACATTAAAACTTTAGGTCCACCATTGGAGAGACACCTGAGCAGCAAAGGCAAATGGAGAGGCATGCCATGAGTGGTGACATGGGTAATGATGGTTGTGCCTGGATGGAAGTTGGTAGATCCTTATCAGGCACCAATGGAAGCCACATTGGTAGCTTGATAGTGATAAGCTAAAATCTATTTTTTCATTGCTTTAAACCATCATGTTATTGTAGCCTAAACCATGATACCAAGTTGTAGATGGAGGATATGTAGTGCAAGTAATTAGAGGCTCTGTTATTTTGTCGAACCCCAAGATGAGTCTTTTTGTCTAAGAACCAAATTTTACCTCCAATCAATTGTATATAATAGAATAAAATAAGACAATTTACAACCTTAAAGCATGCAAAATAGAATACCATCAATCATTCACCAATGCCTCACCAAGATCATATCTGAATATAATGCTCGTATGTAGATTTTTATAAAAAAAAGTATATCTAAATGAAACACTACAACAAAGAATAAATGAAAAATATGGAAAATAAATTATGCCAAACCTCTTAGTATAAAATATGAAGCACCAAGGCTTCAAATGTCCCATACCACTTCTGAATGTTTCAATGGAAAAATGCCAAAATCTAGGATTTTAACAACACTTCTACAAATTTGAAACTCTTTGGATCTAATAGATCTGAGACATAGCATCAAAGAGCATATCTAACACCTAGCTAATAGAGAGTGCATATTTTTCTTAGAAACTCCAATGCCTTCTCCCTATAGATCTGAAATGCCACACCCTGTAAAATGATAGATCTAAATAAAAATAAGAAAGACACCTAGTCTTTTCCTTATCCAATGCCTTTTCTCCAAAGTGTAGTCTTAAACACAAATGTAGATTTATGAAAGACAAGGCAACATAGACATATGCAGGCTCATCTACCATGGAAGAACATCTAAAACCATGTGTAACTTTTGATTCTATAGAAAATAGACCCCTACAATTTTTTTGGTTGCAATCCTAAGGTTTTTGATATTTTTTTTTTCAAAAAACAACCCAAAATTTTTATAAACCCACTAAAATTTTGCCTTACAAATATGCAAATAAATTCTAGATTTCAATGAAATCTTAACAACAATAAAAACTAGACAATCAAACACCAAATTGGTGTTCTAATACCATAAAATAATTAACATGATCTTTGGATCAATGAATGGTCATGGTAGAGTGATCATGTGAGTCAAGAAAGCACACATCACACAACTGAAATCAAATGAAACCATCAAGTAAGAATAAAAACATAGAGTTAGTCTCCGCAAGAGTAATGCAAATGCTCCAAAATCAAAATAGCATTATGAGAATTCAAAGGCAAGATACCAAATACAAGATAGGTGGCATGTTTTAATAGAAAAGAGAGAGGGAGGAGGTGAAAAAACCAACCAATAAGAAGGTGACACATCATAACCCACTCACCTAATTAAACATGCTTTATTAACCTAAGCAAGATACAAAAAAGATGTAAGCAAAACCCAGTGTGAAAAAGGCCTACACCAACAAATGATGACTTTTATCATGTATATTACTCATAAATCCATGGGCTAGGTATGTTCCCTATGTACTTTTAAAAGTGTTTAACTTATTTCTATATCATTTTTAGGAGATATATGTGGAAAGCGGCCATACCAAATAAATCAAATAATGTATGAGAACCTAGCTGGGAAATAATATGGCCTATGAAATAGTCCATTTTAGAGATTAACCTTAAAGACATAACGTATATAAATAAGCCTCAATACAAATATGAAAATTTGACATGGAATCAAAGTATTAAGAAATTATTTATTTTATTCATATCGTAAAGGTATGGACAAAGGATGTAACACTCCTTGAAATGGTTTCAACATGATGTGATATTCAAGTAATGGGTCTCAGTGAAGATTTTATTTAATTGAAATGCAATTCATCTCCAACTAATGTTTAGGACAATGTTTAACTTAACACATAATATGCATGCATATAAACAATAAATCTTATCATTCCATGCTTTGCTTCTAAGGCTTTAACTAGGTATATCATATATGGCTAAGAGAAAAGATCCATAAATTTACCCACTGATCAGTGGATAGAAAAATCAAAAATATCCGAGCCACAAATCATGTTGTTTTTGTGGCATAGGAAATGGCATGGTCAATGAAAGATTAAATTTTATTCTAAAAAAATTGCTTCAATGCTTACTTTGCACTTATATGCATATTTCCATATTGTGGAGCTACTTCCATAGGCTACAATGATGTATAACTAAATAGCATAGGAATTATAACCCTAAAATATCCATAATGCATTTTTTTTTATAGGAAGGGAATATTAATTTGGGCAACAATTCAGGGGATAATTCGGGTGACGGTTCTACTCGAACTGATGACAAAACTTACGGGAACCATAACTTTTGTACCATAGCTCTGATCGGCTCCCCATTTGAACCATTGGAAAGCTAGGAATGAGGACAATGCAGTGATATGGCATATATATTTTCTTAGTGGTTTTTGACCCTCTAAAACTCAATGAAAGTGCCCCAAATGTCAATTTTAGTAGTGCAATCTAAAAATAGTAAGTTTCTAAAAATAGTAATCTCTTCAATTCTTTATTTTTGTAAATCATGGAAGTCAAACCACTTAATCTCCCTTGAGATTGGTGACCTTCAAAATCCTTCTCCTACCTTCAAAATGCGTATAAATGAAGATGTAACCTAAAATGGAAATTAGACATCTATTTCCAGAGATAAGCATATGGTTCTATTGCAATGTTGAGTAATAAAACATCTCTTCTTAGAGAAATCATTGTTACTATTTTATTTTCATGTTCTTGAAATATCTGTCAATCAAAACTTCTATGTTTTATATTAGTGGTATTAGAGCAGTTTATCTTGAGAGTGTATGATACTGAGGTTGAGGTTAGGCTATAAGAAGCTTGGGTGGAAAATAAAAGATCTTCGAAACTATCCACCTATTCTCTCTAAATGACTTTAAATGGTAGATGACATCGAGACATCTGATCCCTTAAAGGAAATGGTGAATGAATCCCTCCAATGGAAATAAACACAGATGCTGCAATAATTCACCCAAATCTCCAACAAATCTTGATCAAAATTTTTGGATCCCCATCTACACTTCTTGGCTCCTCATCCATGGAACATCTTTTTAGTGCCCCAACACCCTTAAAGGTTTAAGTGAATTTTTATATACCTACATTTGAAGGCAAAATCAATGTTGATGTAGTATAAAATTGGTTGGATCAATTATCTTCCTAATTTCCTATAAATAAATTCATTAATGGAGAAAAGATGACTTTTGCTATTTTGACAGCATCATTCTTGATAGTGGGGGTCAAAAGAATTTAATATCTAATAAACATGTGAAAAGTATAAATATATCCATGAATCCTCACCCAAATACATACAATATGGGATGATTGAGCCTAGGGAGAGACCTTCATGTCACCCATCAATGTCTTCTTTCATATGCAATAAAACTTTTCCAAGATGAAGCCTTGTGTGATGTGGTCAATCTAGATTTTTGTGATGTACTCCTTAGTCAACCATTCATTTATGATCGACATGAAATCTATAAATCATGAACCTAAATAATCACCCTCACTCCTGGAACATGGTGCTATAGGGTACCAAAGGTATCACCTCCCACATCTATTTCCTTAATTAGTTGCTAAACAATGTAAGAGATCGGTGGAAAAGATAAATAAATTCATTCTCATGGTGTTAAAACCATAAAAATCCAATAGAGCTGATGTCGTTGTCCTAACTACACAATCAACACAACAATATAAGTAGATGGGACAAATCATAGGAGAATATGATGACTTATTCAAGTCACCCATGGGCATTCCACTTCACTGCCAAGTAAAACATTCTATCGATTTGATCCCAAGATCACCTTTGCCTAACAATCATGTGTATCATAGATCAAATTTGGAGAATGATGAGATAAAAAGGTATATTAAAGAATTGATTCAAAAGGGTCACATCAGGTGAAGCTCTTCACCTTATGGCAGCTCGATTATCTTGGCACCAAAGAAAGATGGAATATGGAGGTTTTGCATTGACTACCAAGCCCTGAATAAAATCACTGTGAAGAATCATTATCCCTTCCCCAGGATTGATGACTAGCTAGACTGACTCTATGGTGCAAAGTTCTTCACCAAAATTGAACTCAAATCTGGCTATCACCAAATTTTCATCGATCCTATCAATGTTTAGAAGACTACATTCAAATCTAAGTAGAGGCTCTTTAAATGGTTGGTTATGCCTTTTGGCTTGATTAACACACCTATAACCTTCATGAGGATTATGGATGGCATCCTATGACCCTTCACCAACTCATTCATGGTTATCTACCTAGATGACATACTCATTTATAACATAACATGGGAGGAACATCTACAACATGTTTGTAAGGTGCTTCAAACTCTTTGGGAGCACAAGTTGTATGCAAATCTTGACAAATGCACATTTAGGATGAGGAAAGGGTTAATGTTGATCTAGAAAATATTTGTGTTATTTGAGAATGGTCTACACCAAGGACCCTCACAAAACTTTGTAGCTTCTTGGGTCTTGCAAATGTCTATTGTAGCTTTGTTCTTAGATTATCATATGTAACTTGGCCACTAACCAAAGTAACTAATGGAAGAGCTAAATATAGATTTTAGTGGGGAAAAATATAACAAGGGCATTTGAGAATTTGAAGAATAGACTTTGCTTAGCCCCTATTCTTACCTTACTAGATTTGCATCAACCTTTCGATTTTATGACAGATGTATTTGAATATGTCATGGGACCTATCATCATGAAACATGGCCATCTTATTGCATATCACAATGAAAATTTCACTGATACATTCAGGAAATACCTAACATATGGCAAGGAGATTTATGCCATTATGCAAGCTTGCAAACAATGGAAACACTACATCTTGGGGAAAGAGACGGTCATCCACAATGACCATAGACCATTGGAATTCATCTAGATGTAGAGCAAAATATGAAATAGGAGGCATCAAAAGTGGGCCAAATATATCTAATAATTCCATCTGATAATCAAACACAAAAGGGGGAGCTCAAATAAAGCCACAGATTGTCTGAGCTACCCACCAATTAATGAACTCATAATAGTTCTTGACCTGTGTGGACACAAGACAGCTACTTGGGGTGCTATGTATGAAGAAAATCCTACCTTTGCTAATAAATATTAGGCACTTCAAGAATGTAAACATGTTTCTGATTTCTATTTAAAATAAAATGTTCTCTGTCACATGGGGCACATCTGTGTTCCAGCTATAGAGAAATAAAAGATGATATGGGAAACACATTTTAGTAGGATATTTGGACACATTGGTGTAAAGAAGACATTAGTAGTTCTTCAAAAAAACTTCTAATAGCCCCATATGTGAAAGAATGTGGAAATGTACCTCACATATTTCACCCCATGTGTGATAGTCAAGCCAATAAATAAGAAGCAAGGATTGGACATGTCATTGCCAGAACCAACCAGTTCTTGGGAATCTGTCTCAATAGATTTTCCCTCAGGTTTGCCTACTTCAAAATATGGAAAGGACTATATTTTTATTTTAGTTGATCATTTTTCAAAAATGGATATCATGATTGCATGTAATAAAAATATATCTACTAAAGAAACTGCTCAACTATATTTTAGTGATGTATGGCTCCATTTTGGTCTCCCCAAGTCCGTTGTCTCAGATAGAGATATCAGGTTCCTAAGCATTTTCTGGTCCACTCTATAGAATATGATGGATACCAAGATGATCAAGTCCATATCCTTCCATCCACAGACTGATGGTCAAACAAAAGTGGTGAACCACTTGATTATTCATATGATTTGGATGTATCACTCTAAACATCTTGCACATAGTATGAGGGGATTTTTTTCATACAACATGGATACAATTAGGCCCTGTATAGCTTGACCAAGCATAGTCCATTCCAAGTATGCTTCAGGTTCCAACCCATGGTACTAATTGATATAGTTATTCCATTCTCCACCATGGAATACACACCTCATGAGAGATCTGAGGTAGCAAAAGCAACAAAGCTCATTGAACAAATGTAACACATCCAGTAGTAGGTTCATGACATGTTAGAGAAGATGAATCATAAGTATAAGCAATGTCATGACAAACATAGGATTACACACCATTTTGTTGTGGGTGACAAGGTTTGGTTGTGGCTTCAAAAGGAATGACTTATAAGCCCACACAAAAAAAATTAGTATCTGTGATATGGTCCCTACACGATCACCAAAAAAGTTAGAGAAAATGCTTTTGAGTTGAACCTACCAGCCTACATTGGTCTGCATCCAATATTTAACATGGAGCTCCTCAAACCATATCATCCACCTCTATTGGACACCTCAGTCGTCGCATACCAACTAGACATTTATGAGCTTAATTTGTAGAGTTTTGTTCTAGTGGATGAGGATTAGATTGTGGACACCTGAATGAAGACAACAAGAGGACACTCTATTCCACTTTATCGAGTGGTCAAAACTTAGCGACCAATGTGAGTGGCTCATAGAGAATAAAATTAAGACACAAAGACCACACCTAATGAGAAATATTGATGCAATGGGAGCCATTGCTTCAAAATTAGGTAGGAATGATTTGTGCAATAATTTAGGTGCTAATTTGGGTGACAATTCTACTTGAATTGATGAAAAAACTTCTGGGAGCCAAAACTTTTGCA
>JARHVA010005817.1:690000-692500 GCA_037957365.1 Torreya grandis | reverse complement strand
AATCTGTGAAAATACTTGTGTCTAAAATTTGATTATGGGAGTATATGTTAGTCACCAAACAAATGTTGATTCATGTAAATAAATATGTATTGGTATTCAAATAAAGACAGATTCGAGTAAGAAAATATATGTGAATCTTCAAATAATAATATAACTATTCTTTACATACAATTAATATTACAAAAATGACCACCACCACCACCACCACCACCACCACCACCACCACCAATTAGAAATAACCATGGCTTTGAATGGTAATGTAACGCATACACATTCATATAGATGTGGATATCACAATTATAATAAAACAATGATGTTTAGGCCTTGGAAATGTAGGGAATTTGTTGTGACATGCATACTGCTAATTAAAAAGAGAGATTGAGTTAAATGAGAAATATTTATGGATGTCGGATGGCGGATGGCTGGCTGCCGTTCATATTGTTTGGTGTGGTTTGATGTAAAAACACGATCTTGCGGATTTGGAGAGAATCATCCAAAGCGGAGCAAACCAAGCATATCAATGATGATTAATCCAAATCAACAAAGGCTGAGTAGGCTCTATAAATATCATCCTTACAGACAGCGTAAAGCAGAAAAAGAATCGTAGAGCAGAGAAGATGGTGGCGGGAAGCATATGTGTAAAAGTAGAGTCTCAAGTGGAGGCAAAGAGACTGTGGAATGAGGTGGTGAAAGATCGTGATCTCACCGCTAGGGAAATGCCAGAGATATGTGCAGGCATCACATTTCTGGAAGGCGACGGAGGGGTCGGCAGCATCAGGCAAATCAACTACACCCACAACTTAATTACCATTACTCTTCTAACATTAACATTATTTTAGCTATGTGAAGGAGCGCTTGGACCTACTTGGTGAGGAAAACCTTGTTTACAAATACAGCCACGTTGAAGGGGGAGAGCTGGGCAAAAAATTGGCTTCTGCTAAATTCACACTCAAACTCACCCCCAATCCAGAGGGGGGATGCACTATGAATCATACATGCGATTATGACACCCTCCCTGATGTTCCTCCGGACCAAGCCCAAATTGAGATCATGCAGGCACAGAGCACGGCTTTCTTTAAGAAGATGGAGGCATATGTCCTCTCTAACCTGGCTTTATACAATGCATAACCTGCTTCCCCTTCCCCCTATCAACAATAATGCTCTCTATTTTAGTATAGTAACACAACTGGCACTGCCTTACATTCTGCACTAGTACTCTACACTACACCATTACTCTTTTACGCTTGTTGAACAATACAATATAAGATATACACACTTAACTTTTAATCTCTGTTAGTAATTACTCGATTTTAATTTATTCTTTCACTTTTATATATATATATATATATATAAATAAAAGATTGAGATTGGTGGTGGATGATATTAGCGTTAGTATTGGGAATGGGATTGATTGTTGTAAAATGTTTGGTGGTATTTAGTTATTATATTATATATACTTAAAATCTATAAAAATTGATATGGTATTAACATGTAATATCTAATATTTTTTATTTTTTATTTGATAAATGTTTACTTTTATTCTTAATTTATTATGAAATATTGAAATAAAGTAGATTTTATAATTATGATCTATTAACGATAATTTTTAAAAATAAATTTAATTTGAAATAAGAAATAATTTCACACTAACTTCACTCCTAAAATTCATATATAAAATTGTATACAGCATTATAATTAGACTAGACATTAGTGTTGGTATAAATAATTATTTAAAAATGGAATTAACATTATAATTAATATTTTTTTAAAACCATTTTAAAGTTGACATAATGTTGTTGAAGTTAAAGCGACATTAGGTTAAACTTTAACAAATTGTACATTAAAATCATACTAAAATTGAGTGCTCAAATTATAATCCAACTTTAATGTACCAACTAAGAAATTAGAAAATCCAATTTTATGAAGGATTTGTTTTACTTTAAGGGTGAATTTATCTATTAAAAATTATTTAATGATAATTGAATGGAGTTTTAATCCTTTTACAACACATATTTGATTGACTAATTCATTTGGGCCGGTCTTCTCAAAAAATATAGATTAATTATTTAAAAATAAATGTGTAAGGTCTAAATCATCATCATCATCATCATCATCATCATCATCATCATCATCATTTTTAAATAGTTTTTTGATGGGGACTATACCCCAATTACAAAAAGGGCTTCAAAACTAAATGGAACAAAGACAACACAAAAGGAAACGGGTCCCAAAACCTCATATGGACAATAAGCACAAAGAAAGGGTGCCAAATTGCCTAATAGAAACAAAAAAAAAAACAAAGTAGCAAAACAGTCAGAGCGTAGGTATAAAGCAGCTCAAACACAACCAGATTACAACTTACACACAACAGCGAAGGCCTCAATGCCTAAATTCAGTGGTAAGGTCTACATTAGTGAAGTTTTATAAAATAATTTTTAAGTGAAGATACCTTGTATAAGTTAATTTTTAATTCAACAATATAATATATAGCCATGGCTAA
>JARHVA010005817.1:672500-685000 GCA_037957365.1 Torreya grandis | reverse complement strand
AACTGGATTCACTTTTGAATGAATTTTGTAGTCTGGAATTATAGATCCATAATAGATCTGATTAGTAGGTGCCGTCATAAAATTTTAGTAATTTCTCAGTTAGGGAGTAGGTTCTTCTTTATATTAGGTGCTCTTAAATTAGGGGATTTATGTCTCCTTAGGGTTGGTGACCTTAAACATTGTAACAAGTGAGGTTTTTATTATGATGATGAATTATAATATTACATTATAACATCTATTCTCATCATGTTTTTTTATATATTGGGTTTTCCACGTACATTGAGTGTTATATCTATTTGTGTACATGATCTCTGTATATACCTTCTAATTTGCATTAAAAGTATTAAAGGACTAATTTTAAATCAATCTACTAATTCACCCACCCTCTCAATAGATAGTTTTGTTCCAAAATTATTCCTATTATGATTTCATTAATCTAAAAATTGGTGAAGAAAATTATGAACCCACTCCACTATTGATCTGGGCAATAATTCATGGGACAATTCAGGTGACAGTTCTACCCCAATTGATGGTATAACTTCTGGGAGCCATAACTTTTGCATGATAGCTCTGATTGACACCCCATTTAAACCATTGGAAATATAAGAATAAGGAGAATGTGGTGAGATGGCACAGAGCTCTGATTAGTGGTTTTTGACCCCCAAAAACCAAAAAGAACTACCCCAAATTTTAATTTTAGTAGTGTAGTCTAAAAATAGCAAGTTTCTAAAAAGAGTAATTCCTTGAATTTTGTATTATTGTAAATCATGGAAGTTAAACTAATTAATCTCTCTCAATATTGGTGACATTACACATCCTGCTCCTACCTTCAAAATGTTAATAAATGAAGATGTAACCTGAAATAGAAATCAAACATCTCTTCCTAGAGATAAGCATAAGGTTGTATTACAATCTTGAGTAATAAAACATATCTTCTCAGAGAAATAATTGTTACTGTGTTATTTTCATGTTCTTCAAATATATATCAATCAAAACTTTAGATTTTTTAATTACTTGTGTTAGAGCGGTTTGTCTTGAGAGTGTATGATTTTGAGGATGAGGTTAGGCTACAAGAAACTTGGGTGAAAAACAATAGAGCTTCCAAACTATCCACCTATTCATTCTAAATGACTTCAAATGATAGATGAAACTGAGACATCTGATCCCTTTAAGGAAATGGTGAATGAAGCCCTCCAATAGAAACAAGTATAGACATTATAACAATTCACCCAAATTCTCTAACAAATCTTGATGGGAAATTTTGGCTCCTCATTTGCACTTCTTGGCTCCTCATCTATGGAACATTTGTTTAGTGCCCCAACACCATTCAAGATATATGTGAATTTTTATATCGCTATATTTGAAGGTAAAAAAAATGCTGATGTAGTAGAAAGTTGGTTGGATCAATTATATTCTTACGTTTTTGTAAATAAATTCATCGATAGAGAAAAGATCACTTTTGCTCTTTTAAAAGCATCATTGTTTGTGAAAAATTGGTGGGAAGTGTAAAAAAAGAGGTTCAGTATAGATGACATTATCCTTGAGGTGGAACCTACCTAGGATGATTTCATGGAAGTGGTAAAGGAAGAATACTATCCCATTGGAGCATATGATGATCTGTACATATAGTGGCAATAATTTCACCAAAGTTAGGACCAATCTATTCACAATTACAATAACATTTTTCATTCTCTATCTACGAGATTGGGCATCCAAGAAAGTGAGAAACATAAGACTCTCAAATATCATGGTGGACTATAATGGTACATAAGGGGGAAAATGAAACTCTTCAATTTAGAAACCCTCGATGAGACATACAAGTTCGTAGTGAAGATATGATAGAAGCATGGAAGAAAGAATACAAAGAGTCAGCCTTTGAAATAGAAAAGTGACAAGGAAAGTCAAACACGAGGTGAAATCAGAAGAAAAAAGAGTTTCAATATAAGAAACTCCAAAAGGGGAAGATTAGAAAATGGTGTGATTACCACAAAATTGGAACTCACTCCAAATAAGAATGTCAAGCCATTAAGTCACTACTTTCTAAGTCACAATACACAACATCTACTGATTTGTCTCATACACAACATACATTCAATGAGGATAAAGAAGGGATTGTAGATGTTGAGCCTGATACCATCGTTGTTTCATTATATACCCATGAGGAAAGGCCAGATGACAAGGAAATGTTATTTCACTCCAAATTATGGGTAAAAGATAAGCCTCTACATTTCATTCTTGATAGTGGGAGTCAAAAGAATTTAATATCTACTAATGTTGTGAAAATTCTAAATCTATTCGTGAAGCCTCAACCAAAGCCATATAGTATTATATGGCTAAGCCTAGGGAGAGACCTCTGTGTCACCCATTAGTGTCTTCTTTCTTATGCAATAAAACCTTTCCAAGAGGAAGTCTTACGTGATGTGGTCAATATATATTTTTTTGAAGTACTCATTGGTCAGCCATTCATGCATGATCGACATGGCATATATGAATCATGAACCTAAAGAATCACCCTCGCTCTTGGAATGTGGCACTATAGGGTATTAGAGGTACCACCTCCTTCATTTGTCTCCTTGATTAGTTCTAGTCAATGTAATAAATTAGTGGAGAAGACAAACCAATTTGTTCTCATGGTGGTCAAACCAAAAAAATCCAAGAAGGCCAATGTTGCAATCCTGATTATACAATCAACACAAAAATAAAGGCATATGGGAAAAATCATAGAAGAATATGATGACTTATTCAAGTCACCCGTGGGAGCTCAATTTCAATGCTAGGTAAAACATTCTATCAATTTGATCCAAGGATCACCTTTACCTAATAGTCCTACGTATCATAGATCAATTTTGGAGATTGATGAGATAAAAAGGTAGATTTAGAAATTGATTCAAAAGGGTCACATTAGGCCAAGCTCTTCACCCTATAGTAGCTTGATTATCCTAACAACAAAGAAAGATTGAAAATGGAGGATTTGCATTGACTATTGAGACTTGAATAAAATCACTATGAAGAAATGCTACCCCCTCCCCAGGATTAATGACCTATTGACCAGCTCTATGGTGTGAAGTTCTTCACCAAAAATGATCTCAAATCTGGCTATCACCAAATTCCCATCAATCCCACCAATTTATGAAAGACTACATTCAAATCTAAGGAGGGGCTCTTCAAATGATTGGTTATGCCTTTTGGCTTGATTAACACACCTAGAACCTTCATGAGGATGATGGATGAAATCCTGTGACCCTTCACTAACTCATTCATAGTTATCTACCAGGATGACATAATTATCTATAGTAGAACATGGGAGGAACATATGCAACATGTTTTTAAGTTACTTCAAACTCTACAGGAGTACAAGTTATATGCAATTATCAACAAATACACATTTGGGATGAAAACAATTCTGTACCTAGGGTACATTGTGAATGAGAAAGGGGTCTATGTTGATCCAAACAAGATTCAAGTTATTTTAGAATGGCCTCCACCAATGACCCTCACATAAATTCATAGTATCTTATGTCTTGTAGATTTATATCATAGTTTTGTTCTTGGATTCTCACATGTTACTTGACCACTAACCCAAGTGACTAAAGGATGAGCTAAAGCTATTTTTTAGAGTGGTGAAATAAAACAAAGGGTATTTGAGAATTTGAAGAACAAACTTTGCTCAGCCCCTTTTCTTGCCTTGCTATATTCGCATCAACCTTTCAATGTGATGACAGATGCATCTAAATATGTCATAGGAGCTATCATCATGCAACATGGCCATCTTATTAAATATCACAATTAAACTTTTAAAGATACAATATGAAAACACCAGACATATGACAAATATATCTATGTCATTGTGAAATCATATACACAATGGAAACACTACATCTTGAGGAAAGAGACAGTCATCCACATTGACCATAGACCATTTGACTTCATCTAGACGTAGAGCACAATGCAAAATGAGAGGCACCAAAAATACTATCCACATATCTACAAAAATTCCATCTGATAATCAAACACAAAAAGGGGAACTCAAAAATGCTCATAGATTGTCTGAGCCACCCACCAATTACTGTAGTCACAATATTTTTTGCCCTATGTGGACATAAGACTTCCACTTGGGTTGCTCTATATGAAGCACATCCTACCTTTGCTGATAGATATTAGGTGCTTCAATAAATTAAACATGTTTATGATTTCTATTTACAGGATAATGTCCTCTGTCACGTGGGGTACATATGGGTTCCAGCTGTAGAGCAATCAAATATTATATGGGAAGCACATTTCAGTAGTATATCTAAACACTTTGGTATAGAGAATACGTTGATAGTTCTTCAAAAAAAATTCTACTGGCCCCATATGTGAAAGGATGTGGAAAGGTACCTAATTTCATGCACCTCATTTGTAATAGCCAAAACATCAAGTAAGAATAAAAGTTTGTACATGTCATTGCCAGAACCAACCAGGCGCTGGGAATCTATCTCAATAGATTTTTTCTCAAGTTTGTCGACTTCAAAACATGGTAAGGACTATATTTTTATTGTAGTTGATCATTTTTAAAAAATGGACAACATGATTGTTTGTAAGAAAAATATATCTACTGAAGAAACTACTGAACTATATTTTAGTCATGTATGGCTCCATTTTGGTCTTCCCAAGTCCATTATCTCAAATAGAGATAGTAGGTTCCTAGACATCTTTTGGTCCACTCTATGGAAGATGAGAAATACCAAGTTGATAAATTCCACAGCCTTCCATCGATAGATTGATGGTCAAACAGAAGTGGTGAACTACTTGATTCTTCACATGATTCAGATATATCACTCCAAATATCTATGCACATGGGATGAGGGGCTTATTTTCATACAACATAGATACAATCAGGTCCTACACAGCTTGACCAATCACAATCCATTCCAAGTATGCTTTAGATTCCAACACATGGAACTAATTGACATAGTCATTCCATTCTCCATCATGGAATACACACCTCATGGGAGATCTAAGGCAAAAAAATAACAAAGTTCATTAAATAAATGTAACACATCTAGCATTAGGTTCATGGCATCTTGTAGAAGATGAATTAGAAGTATAAGCAATGTTATGACAAACATAAGATTGCACACCATTTTGTTGTGCATGACAAGGTTTAGTTGTGGCTTCCAAAGGAATGACTTTCATGACCACATAGAAAAATTTAATGTCTATGATATGATCCCTACACCATCACTAGAAAATTTGGATAAAATAATTTTGAGTTGAACCTACTAGCGTACCTTGGTGTACATACAATATGCAATGTAGAGCTCCTCAAACCATATCATACACCTCTGTTGGACACTTCAGTCATATAAAAACAACTAGAGATTACTGAGCTTGATCCTTAGAGTTTTGCTCTAGTGGAGGAGGATTAGATTTTGGACACCTGAATGAAAATAACAAGAGGACACTCTATTTCACTTTATCAAGTGGTCAAAAGGGGCCAACATAGCCACCAAAGAGAGTGTCTCATAGAGAATCAAATTAGGACACAAATGCCACACTTGATGAGAAATAGTGATGGAATGGGGACCATTGCTTCTCAAGGAGGTAGGAATGATTCAGGAAATAATTTAGGTGACAATTTGTGTGACGATTCTACCCCAATTAATGATGGAACTTGTGGAAGACATATTTTTTTCACCATAGCTTTTATTGACTCCCTGTTTGAACCGTTGGAAAGCTAAAAATGATAAAAATGTGGTGATATGGCAAAGAGCTTTGGTCAGTAGTTTTTGACCCCCAAAAACCCAATAGAAGTTCCCTAAATTTTAATTGTAGTAGTGTAGTCTAAATATAGGAAGTTTCTAAAAATTGTAATTACTCATATTCTGTATTGTTTTAAATTGTTGAAATCAAACCACTAAATCTCCCTCGATATTGGTGACATTCTAAATCCTCCTCCTACCTTCAACTGTGTATAAATGAAGATGTAACTTGAAATGGAAATTAGACATCTCTTTCTAGAGATAAGCATATGGTTGTATTGAAATCTTGAGTAATAAAATATCTCTTCTTAGAGAAATCACTATTATAGTGTTATTTTCATGTTCTTGAAATATTTGTCAATCAAAACTTCTAATTTTTGGATTAACTATATTTTGAAAAATAAACTCTAAGATTCTTTGGGTTTCCTTCTATTTTATTAGGGTTTCAAAGTTATGCATTTACTACTAATTTATATAAATGATTTCTAATTTTGTTAAGGTATCATCAAGGATATCAAAGTTTTCTTGTAAAATTTTATTATAATAAACTTAGAGGATTATGAAAAAGTGACAAAACTAAAGGTACATGACATCATACATTGCTTTGAATGGTATTTTAACACACATTCATTGAATTTGTTATTATCGAAATGTGTATATCATAATATAATTAAAAAATCATGTACAAGTCTTAAAATGTAAGGAATTTGTTGTGACATTCACAAAAATAATTAAAAATATGGATTAAAGAGAAAGAAACTAGTTTTTATAATTATGCATGCAATCGAAGGTAACAATTCACAAAAGGATACTTCCAAACAAGAACATCACATTGTACAGTTTATAGGGATACAAACTTTCCTATGATAGTAACATCATCCCCAATCACTAACATCAAATTCCCTACCCTTAACGAATAGTATGGACCCTGTGCACATAGATACAAGACATAACTACTTCTAATTTATTCCTAATGTCAAAAACTAATAAGAATCCAACTATTGATTAATAAAGATAAGGTTATTGATCTCCTTATTGCTTCCCAAATATAATAAATTTCATTATAAAATATATCTTTACCAATTACATTCATAATTATATTTCATTAGTATATATTAAAATATAAAATAATTATACATGACAAACCTATTATGATTAAAAATAAATATTATGATTAAAACTAAACCATTACCTTGAATTTTGGACTATAGAAGATAATCCTCATAAAACTATCAAAATGTATTATCCCACTCCTAATCTAATTGAGATCTTTGAAATAAAGTGTTTACTATAATTATGATCCATTAAATTGTTTTTTTATAGTTAATATTAATCAAAAGAAGAAAATAATTTCATGTTAACTATTTTTCACCTCATGCTTCACTATACTTAAAGCTTCAAAATATCTATGGAGGTAAAACAATTAATTTCTAAAGCTAAAATACTTTTATTTTATTAGTCTGTTTATGCCCCACTATTTTAAATGAAATTATGGGAGCATTCAAATTTAAAGTCCCTTTATTTTAAGATGGAGCATGCTCAGGGAAAAATTTCATTAAAAGGTTTTATAAGAAGAGTTTAAGGGAAATAAAAAGGATTTCCCATCATTGATTAAATATTTAAAAAGTTTCATATTTTTTTTATAAATGTAGAAGTTAAGAAAACATTAATTCAAACTCAGTTGCAATGTACAAGCATTGGCATGATGGAAAATTTGAGAATATTTATTGAGCCATGTAAACATAAAAGAAAGTTGCAATAAGTGATAGATTTATGGATAGAATCAAAACTTTAAAATTAATTCATATTATATTTTTGTACATGGGAAAAAATTATAATTATGAACTTTTTTTTATCTAAATCAAAATATTTTCTCAAAACATATGGATAACATTTTAATTGTGAAAAAAGATGGGATAACAACATAACCAACATTAACTCAAACACTAACAAAAAAATACACTCCATCATGAACACCAAAATCATCATCAACAACATCAACATCAATATCATCATCAATAACATCAACATTAATATCATCATCAACAACACCTACACCAACTTAAACATCAGCATATTATTTTTCAAAGACATCTCGATTAACCAAAATTTACATATTATTAAAAGCACTTCATATAAGTAGTAAAATTTATATAACACATTCAAACACTTTTAAAAAAAAGGAAAAAAGAAAAAAAAATTATGTATACGTCAAGGAACCCCCTATAGATACTTTCACAACCTTCTCTCTTTATTCTCAAGAAAACCAAAGGCATTAATCACTTTATGTACTTATTATTTCCCTACATCATTAAGGAGACTAGTGTCATTGAGATTATCCACTCGTATCCACAAGAGCCAATGTATCCTATTGAAATTTTATCTTTATTGCTTAATATTGTATGAGAGAGGTGATATTCTATGTACTCATATTTTTAATACCTATCTTTAGGCTTGTACTGTTGTTTTGATGGAGTTTTTTAATTCTTTCGATGGATCCAAACTAATGAGGATTACTTATTGGATGTAAAATTCATGATTTTTCAATGTTTATGAATATTTAATTGTTTTATTTAGTTAAAGTTAAATGGTTATTAATTTAGATGCACTATAACCGATTAAATTTTATGAAAGCCACATGCATTAAATAAAGTTATAGAAATATCAGTTGGTCAAATATGATATTATGGAGGGATTTAACATGATAGTTTACCTACATATGACACTACAATAGACATGGGAGATAGAAACTAAACAATGATGCATTACCTATAACATAACCTATTTTACATCTTGTGCTAAAAAGCACAACAGATAGGGCTAAATTCTATATGCAAGTCTTTCACACTACAATTAAGTATGTCTCAAATCTTCCTAAAGATTTGATAGGTTCAAACTTACTCGAGCACTATTATATACAGTTATGTATTTGGTGATGGACATTTTGAGATAAGTTTTGAGATTTCTTATCTTCCTAGAATGGTACCTTTTTATTTCTCTTTCACACATTGTTATTTTGGAATGTCATCTAAAAATTTCTTCTAAAACTTGAATTTTAGAGAAATGTGATATGATTTCCTTCTGATTTCCTCTACACTACATGTTTCCATACACAATGCTCTCTAACTTTATTCTGCACTTCTAAAGATATGTACATAATTGAGAAGTGGTTTTTAGTTTATATTTATGTCAATGTAAGAGCATAGGTAAACAAATATATTTGTCTTAGGGCATCTTACATCTTTGATCTAATACTTGGCAATTTCATTTTAATAGTTTCTTTGGGAATTTTTTAATTTTATAAAAACAACTTTTTGATAAAAAAATTCTATAGTGTTACAGTTGTTCTTGATCCTAGACAATGATGATTTCTATCATGTATATTATTTATAAACCCATGGGCCATGTATCATTCCTGTGGTCTTTTAGAAGTGTATAACCTGTTTCTATAGCATTTTTAGGAGATAGATTTTTAAAGCGACTGAACCAAATGACTCCAACAATGTATAAGACCCTAGTTTGTAAATACAATGGCCTATGGAATAGTCTATTTTAGAGATTGGTCTCAAGGATATAATGTATATAAAAAAGCCTCAATACAAATATTAAAATTTGACATGGAATCAAAGTATTAAGACATTATTTGTTTTATTCATATTGTAAAGGTATGGAGATAGGATGTAACACTCCTTAAAATGGTTTCAACATGATCTGATGTGCAAGCAATGGGTCTAACTAAATATTTTATTTACTTGAAATGCAATTCATCTCAAACTAATGTTTAGGACAATGTTTAACTTAACACATAATATGCATGCATATAAATAGTAACTCTTATCATTTCACACTTTGTTTCTAAGGCTTTAACTACGTATATCATATATGTCTAAGAGAAAATATGCATAGAATTACCCATTGATCAGTGGATAGGAAAATCACAAATCTTCTAGCATGAAATGATGTTATTTTCTGAGGCATAGGCATTGGCATTGTCAATGATAGTTTAAATTTTATTTTGAAAAAATTGCTTAAATGTTTAGTTTGCACTCGTATGCATATTTCCATATTGTGGAGATATTTACAAAGGTTTCAGTGATGTATAACTGAATATCATAGGAATTATGTCCCTAAAATATCCATAATGCATTTTTTTGATAGGCATGGAATATATAGTTTTCTAAAGCTGGTATTTTGTGGTCTCATGAAATGGGTGGAGCCAAACAAGAAGAGGTATTCATAGAGGCATGGATATGATTTTATTAGTCCAATGATATGTTATAGTTTTTTGCATCTTTTCCATGGACTAATCTATTTTAATTTGGGTTGCTTGATTTAGAATTTGGTAGTTTTTGGGGGTTTATTCCTAGATTATATTCTTGAACTTTATTTTTGTTTTAAATGAGAAAAAACTTATTGTTTAGTTTATTTTGATTTTGTACTAGTGAAACTATGAGAAACTTTCATAGATTTACTACCCTTAACACAGGGATTACGAGTCACTCTAACACTGCAAACCATTAAAATCCATATTTATAGTAGACACCCATAGATCTATTTGGATGTCATACTTTTAACTTGATGTGACAGTTATTGAAGCTTCAACTTAGCTCTCGTTGTCCTTTGAGATGGATATTTATTATCTCTAAAGGAACTTAAGTTTCTTTCTACAATTTTTTTCCAAAATATGAGAGGAATCTTATGTTCATCCATATGATTCAAGCTAAGTTTATTTGTTGATAAAATAATTTTACCATTATGTATTATTGGTTTTTTTTGGTGGATTTTAAATTTTTTTTAATGAATCCATACTAGCCAGTGAGAATTTGATTACTGGATGTAAAATGCATGATTTTTTAATGTCCAAGAATATTTAACTATTTTTTTTCCATTTTAATTTGAATGGTTATTATGTTTGATGGACTAAAGAAAATTAAATTTTTGGAAATCCATATGCATGAAACAAAGTTATAAAAATATTAGTTGGTAAAATATGGCATTATGGAGGGCTTTAACAACACAGCTTACCTATGTGTGGCACTGGGATGGATAGGGGGATAACAACTAAAATAGTGACTCATTAATTATAATGCCACCTGTTGTACTACTTGTGCCACTAACCACATCAGATAGGGATAAATTATGTCTAAAAGTCTTTTACACTACAATTAGGTATGTCTGAAATCTTCTTGAAAATTTGGTAGGTTCAAACTTACTTGACAACTATTATATATAGTTATGACTTTGGTGCTGCACATTTTAAGATAAGTTCTAAGATTACTTATCTCACTAGACTAGAACTTTTTCATTTCTCTGATCATGCAATTCTATTTTAGAATGTAATATGAAAATTTCCTCTTTAACTTGAGTTTTAGAGAAATGTGATAGGATTCCCATCTGATTTCCTCTACACTACACGTTGTTTCCATACACATTGATCTCTAACTTTATTCTACACTTTTGAAGATATGTACAAATCTTATAATTGCCTTTTAGTATAGATTTATGTCACTTTAAGAGCATAGGTAAATAAATATATTGATCTTAGGGAATCTTATCTCTGATTTGAGACTTGGAAATTTTATTTTAATATTTTCCTTGAGATTTTTTTAATTTTATAAAATCATATTTCTACTCAAGATTTTCTGTCACATTAAAATCTTTCTTGATCCTAGATAATGACAATTTATATCATATATATTATTCATAAGCCAATGGGCCAGATATGTTCCATGTGGACCTTTAATAGTGTTTAACTTGTTTCTATATCATTTATAGGAGATTGATGTGGAATGAGGCCATACTGAATAAATCCAACAATGTACAAGAACTTGGTTGGGAAATATGACTGTCTATATAATAGTTCATTTTAGAGATTGGTATCAAAGATACAATGTATATAAATAAGCCTCAATATAAATATGAACATTTTACATGGAAGGAAAGTATTAATACAATTATTTATTTTATTCATATGCTAAAGGTATGAAGACAAGATGTAACAGTGCTCGTAATGGTTTCAACATGATTTGATATGCAAGCAATGGATCTAACTGAATATTTTATTTAATTGAAATTAAATTCATCTATAACTAAAATTTATTACAGTGTTTAACTTTAAAAAAAATATGCATGCATATAAAAAATAACTCTTATCATTCCATGATTTTTTTCTAAGGCTTTAACCAAGTATATCATATATGGTAAAGAGAAAAGATACACAAATTTACCCAATGACCAGTTCAAAACAAAATCACAAATATCCTAGCCACAAATGAAGTTATTTTCTATGGCACAGGGAATGGCATGGTCAATAAAAGTTTAAAGTTTATTCTGAAAAAATTGCTTCAATGGTTAGTCCATACTCATATGCATATTTCCATATCATGGAGCCATTTACAGAGGCTATAATGATGTAAAACATAAAAACATAGGAATTCTGGCCCTAAAATATCCATAATGAATTTTTTTGGTAGGGAAGGAATATATAGTTTGCTAATATTCGACTTTTTAGGGTCTCATGAAATGGGTGGATTCAAACAAAAAGAGCTATGTGCAAAGACATGGATACAATTTTATTAGTGAAATGACGTGTTATACTTTTTTGCCTCTTTTCAATGGTCTAATCTATTTTATTTTGTGTTTCTTGATTGAGAATTTGGTAGTTTTAAGGGGCTTATCCTCAGATGATACTTTTTATTACTTTATTTTGATTTTTTACTAGTAAGGCTATTAAAAAAATTCATAAATTTAGTAGCCTCG
>JARHVA010005817.1:660000-662500 GCA_037957365.1 Torreya grandis | reverse complement strand
AAACAATAACGTATAGCCATTGGAAATGTAAGGAATTTGTTGCGACATTCATAATGCTAATTTAAAAAGAGAGATTGAGTTGAATGAGAAATCTTTATGGATGTCGGATGGCCGATGGCCGGCTGCCGTTCATATTGTTTGGTGTGGTTTGATGTAAAAACATGTTCTTATGGATTTGGAGAGAATCATCCAAAGCGGAACAAACCAAGCATATCGATGATGATTAATCCAAATCAACAAAGGCTGAGTAGGCTCTATAAATACCATTCTTAGAGACAGCATAAAGCAGAAGAAGAATCGTAGAGCAGAGAAGATGGTGGCGGGAAGCATATGTATACAAGTAGAGTCTCAAGTGGAGGTAAAGAGACTGTGGAATGCGGTGGTGAAAGACCGTGATCTCACCGCTAGGGAAATGCCAGAGATATGTGCAGGCATCACATTTCTGGAAGGCGACGGAGGGGTCAGCAGCATCAGGCAAATCAACTACACCCCTGGTATGTGTGCATGCTATTTTTTCAACAACTTAATTACAATTACTCTTCTAACATTAACATTATAATATGAAATGCATGCAGCAAACAAGTATTTTAGCTATGTGAAGGACTGCATGGACCTACTTGATGAGGAAAACCTTGTTTACAAATACAGCCACATTGAAGGGGAAGAGCTGGGCAAAAAATTGGTTTCTGCTAAATTCACACTCAAACTCACCCCCAAACTAGAGGGGGATGCACTATGAATCATACATGCAATTATGACACCCTCCCTGGTGTTCCTCCGGACCAAGCCCAAATTGAGATCATGAAGGCACAGATCACGGCTTTCTTTAGGAAGATGGAGGCATATGTCCTCTCTAACCCAGCTTGATATAATGCATAACCTGCTTCACCTTCCCCCTATCAATAATGCTCTCTATTTTAGTATAGTAACGCAACTGGCACTGCCTTACATTCTGCACTACTACTCTACACTACACCATTACTCTTTTATGCTTGTTGAACAATACAATATAAGATATATACACTTAACGCTTTTATCTTTCCATTCGATTATGGGTTGCTTCTATCTTCTCTTTTAGTATGGTTCTATCTTCTCTCGTGTCAATCTCTTTTAGTAATGAGTCGATTTTAATTTATTCTCACTTTTTTAATATATATACCTTATAAGATTTAGATTGGTGGTGGATGTTATTAGCATTAGTATTGGGATTGGGATTAATTGTTGTAAAATGTTTGGTGATATTTAATTATTATAAATTATATATACTTAAAATTTATAAAAATTGTTATGATTTTAACATGTAATATTTAATATCAATCTTTTTTTTTTAATGAATGTTTGCTTTTATTCATAATTTATTATGAAATATTGAAAGAAAGTAGATTTTATAATTATGATCTATTAACTATAATTTTTAAAAATAAATTTAATTTGAAATAAGAAATAATTTCACACTAACTTCACTCCTAAAATTTATATATAACATTATATAGAGTATTATAATTAGACTAGACATTAGTGTTGGTTTAAATAATTATTTAAATATGGAAATAACATTATATTTAATATTTTCTTAAAACCATTTTAAAGTTTACATAATGTTGTTGAAGTTAAAGTGACATTAGGTTAAACTTTAACAAATTGTACATTAAAATCATAGTAAAATTGAGTGCTCAAATTATAGTCCAACTTTAATGTACCAACTAGGAAATTAGAAAATCCAATTTTATGAAGGATTTGTTTTACTTTAAGGGTGAATTTATCTATTAAAAATCATTTAATGATAATTAAATGGGGTTTTAATCCTTTTACAACACATATATTTGATTGACTAATTCATTTGGGCTGGTCTTCCCGAAAAATATAGATTAATTATTTAAAAATAAATGTTTAAGGTCTACATCATCATTATCATCATCATCATCATCATCATCATCATCATCATCATCATCATCATCATCATCATCATTAATTAAATATTTAAAAATAAGACATTTATAAGACAAAATAAAAATAAAAATCTTCATTCAAAGGTTCTATAATAAGAATTTATGGGAAAGAATAAGGGGGTCTCACCATTAATTAAATATTTAAAAATAAAAATATTATTTTTAGAAAAGGAGATGTTAAGAAGACATAAATTTAAACTCAACTCTAAATTACAAACATGAGCATCATGAGAAGTTTGGAAAAAATTATTTAGCCACTTCAAACATGAAAGGATGTTGGAATAAGAAATTATTGATAGAACTAAATACCATGTATATAATCGTAAATTTACAATTAATTCTTCATCTATTTTTGTACATGAGTAACAGTTTGATAAAATTTTTGCTCATATGAACAATATAATTCTAAGAAAGGATACAAATGATATTGAAAAAAGGTGCCTCTATAGTCATTAAATTCAAGGTTTAAACTTTTACATGTAGTAAATTTAATATTTATGGAAGGAAAAATCAAGAAAATATTACATTTAGATTCGGTAGGTAAACCATAC
>JARHVA010005817.1:625000-655000 GCA_037957365.1 Torreya grandis | reverse complement strand
TGGGAAATTTTGGTTCCTCATCTGCACTTCTTTGCTCCTCATCCATGGAACATCCATTCAGTGTAGCAACACCCTTCAAGATTCAGGTGAATTTTTATATCATTATATTTGAAGCTAAATTAATGTTGATGTAGTAGAAAGTTAGTTAGATCAATTTTATTCCTACTTTTCTATAAATAAATTCATCGATAGACAAAAGATCACTTTTGATATTTTAAAAGCATCATTGTCTATGAAAAATTGGTGGGAATTGTAAAAAAAGAGGTTCAGTATAGATGACATTATCCTTCAGGTGGAACCTACCTGGGATGATTTCATGGAAGTGCTAAGGGAAGAATACTATCCCATTTGAGCATATGATGATTTGTACATATAGTGGCAATAATTTCACCAAAGTTAGGACCAATCTGTTCAAGATTACACTAACATGTTTCATTCTCTATCTACGAGATTATGCATCCAATAAAGTGAGAAACATAAGACTCTCAAATATCATGGTGGACTGCAATGGTATATATAGGGGAAAATGGAACACTTCAATTTAGAAACCCTGGATGAGACATACAAGTTCGTAGTGAAGATTGAGCAGAAGCATAGAAGAAAGAATACAAAGAGTTAGCCTTTAAAATAGAAAAGTGACAAGGAAGGTCAAACACGAGGTAAAAATTAGAAAAAAAAAGAGTTTCAAGATAAGAAACTCCAAAAGGGGAAGATTGGAAAATGGTGTGATTACCACAAAAATGGAAGTCACTCTAAATAATAATGTCAAGCCATTAAATCACTACTTTTTGAGTAACAATAGTCGACATCTACTGATTTGTCTCATACATAACCTACATTCAAAGAGGATGAAGAAGAGATTGTAGATGTTGATCCCAATACCATCATTATTTCATCATATACCTATGAAGAAAGGCTAGATGATAAGGAAATGTTATTTCACTCCAAATTATGGGTAACAGGTAAGCCTCTACATCTCATTCTTGATAGTGGAAGTCAAAATAATTTAATCTCTACTAATGTTGTGAAAAGTCTAAATCTATCCATGAAGCCTCAACCAAAGCCATACAGTGTTAGATGGTTGAGCCCAGGGAGAGACCTCTATGTCACCCATTAGTGTCTTCTTTCATATGAAAGAAAACCTTTCCAAGAGGAATTCTTGTGTGATGTGGTCAGTCTAGATGTTTGTGATGTAATCCTTTGTCAGCCATTCATGTATGATTGACATGTCATCTATGAATCATGAACCTGAAGAATCACCCTCACTTTTGGAATGTGGCACTATAGGGTACTAGATGTACGACCTCCTACATCTATCTCCTTGATTAGTTTTAATCAATGTAAGAGATTGGTGGAGAAGACAAAGCAATGTATTCTCATGGTGATCAAACAAAAAAAATCCAAGAAGGCCAATGTTGCAATCCTGACTACACAATCAACACAACAACAAAAGTATATGCGACAAATCATAGAATAATATGATGACTTATTCAAGTCACCCAATGCAGCTCCACTTCACTACTAGGTAAAACATTTTATCAATTTGATCTGAGGATCACCTTTGCCTAACAATCATGTGTATCACATATCAATTTTGGATAATTATGAGATAAAAAGGTAGATTTAGAAATTGATTCAAAAGGGTCACATCAAGCCAAGCTCTTCACCCTGTGCTAGCTCGATTGTCCTAGCAACAAAGAAAGATGGAAAATGGAGGATTTTCATTGACTATCAAGCCTTGAATAAAATAACTATGAAGAAATGCTACCCCCTGACCAAGATTGATGACCTGTTGGACCAACTCTGTGGTGTGAAGTTTTTCACCAAAATTGATCTCAAATCTGGCTATCACCAAATTACCATCAATCCCACCAATTTCTCAAAGACTACATTCAATCTAAGGAGGGGCTATTCAAATGGTTGGTTATGCCTTTTGGCTTGACTAACACACATGGAAACTTCATTAGGATGATGGATGACATCCTATGACCCTTCACTAACTCATTCATAGTTATCTACCTGAATAACATACTTATCTACAATAGAACATGCGAGGAATATCTGCAACATGTTTGTAAGTTACTTCAAACTCTTTAGGAGCACAAGTTATATGCAAATCTCAATAAATGCACATTTGAGATGAAAACAATTCAGTACTTAGGGTATGTTTTGAATGAGAAATGGGTATATGTCGATCCAAAAAATATTTAAGTTATTCGAGAATGGCCTACACCAAGGACCCTCACTGAACTTCACAATTTCTTGGGTCTGGAAAATTTCTATCATAGTTATATTCTTGGATTCTCACATGTTACTTGATCACTAACCCAAGTGACTAAAGGAGGAGCTAAAGCTAGATTTTACTGTGGCAAAATACAACAAAGGGTATTTGAGAATTTAAAGAATAGACTTTGCTTAGCCCCTGTTCTTAACTTGCTAGATTTGCATCAGCCTTTCAAGTTAATGACAGATGCATCTAAATATGTCATGTGAGTTGTCATCATGAAACATGGCCATCCTATTGTATATCATAATGCAAATTTTAATGATACAATCAAGAAATACTTGACATATGACAAAGAGATCTTTGTCATTGTACAAGCCTATAAACAATGAAAACACTACATTTAGGGGAAAGAGATGATCATCCATGCTGACCACAAACCATTTAAATTAATTTAGACATAGATCACAATGAAAAGTGAGAGGCACCAAAAGTGGGCCACATATCTACAGTAATTCCATTTGATAATCAAACACAAAAAGGGGAACTCAAATACGGTCATAGATTGTCTAAGCCACCCACATAAGACTTCCACTTGGGGTACTCTGTATGAAGCAGATCCTACCTTTGCTAATAGATATCAGGTGCTTCAATAAATTAAACATGTTTATGATTTCTATTTGCAAGATAATGTCCTCTGTCACATGGGGCACATCTGGGTTCTAGCTGTAGAGCAATAAAATATTATATGGGAAGCACATTTCATTAGGATATATGGACACTTTGGTGTAGAGAAGACATTGATAGTTCTTTAAAAATAATTATACTATTGCCATATGTGAAAGGATGTGGAAAGGTACCTCAAATCTTGCACCTTATGTGCAATAGCCAAGCCAACAAATAAGAATAAAATATTGTACACGTCATTGCTAGAACCAACCAGGCCTTGGGAATCTATCTCAGTGGATTTTCTCCCAGGTTTGCCCACTTCAAAACATGGCAAAGACTATATTTTTATTGTAGTTGATCATTTTTAAAAAATGGCTATCATGATTTTTTTTAAGAAAAATATATCTATTGAAGAAACTACTCAACTATATTTTAGTCATGTATGGCTCCATTTTGGTCTTCCCAAGTCCATTATCTCAGATAGAGATAGTAGGTTCCTAGACATCTTTTGGTCCACTCTATAGAAGATGTTAATACCAAGTTGATGAAGTCCACAGCCTTCCATCCATAGACTGATGGTTAGAAAGAAGTGGTGAACTACTTGATTCTTCACATGATTCAGATGTATCACTCCAAATATCCATACACATGGGATGAGGGACTTCTTTTCATACAACATAGATACAATCAGGCCCTGCATATCTTGACCAATCACAATCCATTCCAAGTATACTTTAGGTTCCAACCCATGGAACCAATTGATATAGTCATTCCATTCTCCAACATGGAATACACACCTCATGAGAGATCTGAGTTACAAAAAGTAACAAAGTTCATTGAATAAATGTAACACATCTAGCAGTAGGTTCATGACATCTTGGAGAATATGAATCAGAAGTATGAACAATGCCATGACAAACATAATATTGCACACCATTTTATTATGGGTGACAAGGTTTGGTTGTGGCTTCAAAAGGAATGACTTCCAAGCCTACATAGAAAAATTTAACATCTATGATATGGTCCCAACACCATCACTAGAAAAGTTAGAGAAAATACTTTTGAGTTAAACTTACTATCCTACCTTGGTTTACATCTAATATTCATTGTGGAGTTCCTCAAACCATATCATACACCTCTATTGAACACTTCAGTCGTAGTAAAATAGCTAGACATTGATGAGCTTGATTTGCAGAGTTTTGCTCCACTGGAGGAGGATCAGATTGTGGACACCTTAATGAATATAACAAGAAGACACTCTATTTCACTTTATCAAGTGGTCAGAAGGGGCCAACTTAGCCACCAAAGTAAGTGGCTTATAGATAATCAAATTAAGACAACTTCCACACCTGATGAGGAATATTGATGTGATGGGGACCATTACTTCTCAAGGAGGTAGGAATGATTCAGGAACCAGTTTAGGTGACAATTCAAGTGATGATTCTACCCCAATTGATGATGGAACTTTTGGAAGCCATAATTTTTTCACCATAGCTTTGATTGAATCCCTGTTTGAACCGTTGGAAATGTAAAAATGAGAAAAATGTGATGATGTTGCACAAAGCTTTGCTCAGTAGTTTTTGACCCCCAAAAACCTAAAGTGGAAGTGCCTAAAATTTTACTTTTAGTAGTGCAGTCTAATAATAGTATGTTTTTAAAAACAGTAATTACTCAAATTTTGTATTCTTGTAAATTGTGGAAGTCAAACCACTTAATCTCACTCGAGATTGGTGACCTTCTAAATCCTCCTCCTACCTTCAAAATGTGTATAAATGTAGATGTAACCCAAAATATAAATTAGACATCTCTTCCCTGAGATAAGCATATGGTTGTATGGCAATCTTGAGTAATAAAATATCTCTTCTTAGAGAAATCATTATTACAGTGTTATTTTCATGTTCTTGAAATATATGTCAATCAAAACTTCTGAGTTTTGGATTAACTATATTGGCAAAAATAAACTCTAAGATTCTCTTGGTTTCCTTCTACTTTATTAGGGTTTCAAATTTATGCATTTACTAATAATTTATATAACTAATTTCTAATTTACTTAAGGTATCATCAAGGATATCAAAGTTTTCTTATAAAATTTTATTATAATAAACTTAGAGGATTACGAAAAAGTGACTAAACTAAAGGTACATGACATCATACATTGTTTTGAATGGTATTTTAGAACACATTCATAGAATTTGTTATTATCAAAATGTGTATATCAAAATATAATTAAAAAATCATGTACAAGCATTAAAATGTAAGGAATTTGTTGTGACATTCACAAAGATAATTAAAAATATGGATTAAAGAGAAAGAAACTAGTTTCTATAATTATGCATGTAGTCAAAGGTAACAAATCACAAAAGGATATTTCCAAATAAGAACATCACATTTTACAGTTATAGAGATACAAACTTTCCTATGATAGTAACATCAACCCCAATCACTAACATCAAATTTCCTACCCTTAATGAATAGTATCGACCTTGTGTGCATAGATACAATACATACCTACTTATAATTTATTCCTAATGTCAAAAAAAATAAGAATTAAACTATTGATTAATAAAAATAAGGTTATTAATCTCCTTAATGCTTCCCAAATAGAATAAATTACATTATAAAATATATCTCTATCAATTACATTCATAATTATATTTCATTAATATATATATTAAAATATAAAATAATTATACATGACAAACCTATTATGATTAAAACTAAATATTATGATTAAAACTAAAGCATAACCTTGAATTATTGACTATAGAAGATAATCCTCACAAAACTATCAAAATGTATTATCCCACTCCTAATCTAATCAGACATATTTGAAATAAAGTGTTAACTATAATTACGATCCATTTGATTGTTTCTTTATAGTTAATATTAATCAAAAGTAGAAAATAATTTAATGTTAACTATTTTTCACCTCATGCTTCACTATACTTAAAGCTTCAAATTCTCTAAGGAGGTAAAACAATTAATTTCTAAAGCTAAAATATTTTTATTTTATTAATCAGTTTACGCCCCACTATTTTAAATAAATTATGGGAGCATTCAAATATAAAGTCCCTTTATTTTAAGATGGAGCATGCTCAGGGAAAAAATTCATTAAAAGGTTTAATAAGAAGTTTTTAAGGGAAAGAACAAGTATTTCCCATCATTGATTAAGTATTAAAAATGTTTCATATTTTTTAAATAAATGTAGAAGTTAACAAAACATTAATTCAAACTTAGTTGTCAATTACAAGCATCAGCATCATGGAAAATTTGAGAATATTTATTGATTGATGTAAACATAAAAGAAAGTTGCAATAATTGATAGAGTTATGGATAGAATAAAAACATTATAATTAATTCATCTTATATTTTTGTACATGGAAAAAATTATAATTATGAACCTTTTTTATCCAAATAATAATATTTTCTTAAAACATATGGACAGCATTTTAATTGTGAAAAAACATGGTAGAATAACATAACCAACATCAACTCAAACACTAACAAAAAAATGAACACCATCACGAACACCAAAATTATCATCAACAACATCAACATAAATATCATAATCAACAACATCAACATTAATATCATCAACAACAACACTTACACCACTTAAACATCAACATATTATTTTTCAAAAACATCTCAATTAACCAAAATTTACATATTATTAAAATCACTTCATATAAGTAATGAAATTCATATAACACATTCAAACCCTTTCTTAAAAAAAGGAAAAAAGAGAACAAAATTTATGTATACCTAAAGGAACCCCCTATAAATACTTCCACAACCTTCTCTCTTTATTCTCAAGAAAACCAAAGGCATTGATCACTCTATGTACTTATTATTTCCGTACATCATGAAGGAGACTAGTGTCATTCAATTTTATATTTATTGCTTTATATTGTATGGGAGAGGGTGATATTCTATGTACTCAAATTTTTAGTACCTCTCTTTAGGCTTGTACTATTGTTTTGATGGATGATTTTAATTTTTTAAATGGATATCAACTAATGAGGATTACTTGCTAGATGTAAAATTCACAATCTTTCAATGTTTACGAATAATTAATTAATATTATTTAGTTAAAGTTATATGGTTATTAATTTAGATGCACTACAACCAATTAAATTTTTTGAAAGCTACATAGATGAAACAAAGTTATACAAATATTAGTTGGTCAAATACGATATTATGGATGGATTTTACATGATAATTTACCTACATATGACACTGTGATAGACATGGGTACTAGAAACTAAACAATGATTCATTACCTATAACGTCACCTATTATATAGCTTGTGCCACAAACAACATATAATAGTGCTAAATTCTAGATGAAAGTCTTTCACACTACAATTAAGTATGTCTCAGATCTTCTTGAAAATTTGATAGGTTCAAACTTACTCAAGCACTATTATATATAGTTATGTCTTTGGTGTTGGAAATTTTGAGATAAGTTTTGAGATTACTTGTCTTCCTAGAATGGTACCTTTTTATTTATCTTTCACACATTATTTTGGAATTTCATCTGAAACTTTCTCTACAACTTGAATCTTAGTGAAATGCGATATGATTTCCATCTGATTTCCTCTATAGTACATGCTATTGACATACACAATGCTCTCTGACTTTATTCTGCACTTCTGAAGATATGTACAAAATTGAGAAGCGGTGTTTAGTATATGTTTATGTCAATATAAGAGCATAGGTAAACAAATATATTTATCTTAGGGCATCTTAGATCTTTGATCTAATACTTGGCAATTTTATTTTAATAGTTTCTTTGGGAATTTTTTAATTTATAAAAACATTTTTTATCTAAAAAAATTCTATAGTGTTACAGTTGTTCTTGATCCTAGACAATGATGATTTATATCATGTATATTATTTATAAACCCATGGGCTGGGTATTATCCCTATGGACTTTTAGAAGTGTTTAACCTATTTCTATAGCATTTTTAGGAGATAGATTTTGAAAGCGGCCAGACCAAATAAATCTGGCAATGTACAAGACACTAGTTTAGAAATACAATGGCCTATGCTAGTCCATTTTAGATATTGACCTCAAAGATATAATTTATATAAATAATCCTCAATACAAATATTAAAATTTCACATGGAATAAAATTATTAAGACATTATTTGTTTTATTCATATCGTAAAGGTATGGAAATAGGATGTCACACTCCTTAAAATGGTTTCAACATGATCTAATATGCAAGCAATGGGTCTAATTAAAGATTTTATTTACTTGAAATATAATTCACCTCTAACTAATGGTTAAGACAATGTTTAACTTAACACATAATATGCATGCATATAAACAGTAAATCTTATCATTCCACGCTTTGTTTCTAAGATTTTAACTAGGTTTATCATATATGGCTAAGAGAAAAGATGCATAAAATTACCCATTGATCAGTGGATGGCAAAATCAAAAATGTTCTAGACTCAAATGATGTTATTTTCTAAGGCACAGGCATTGGCATTGTTAATGTTAGTTTAAATTTTATTTTGAAAAAACTTCTTAAATGTTTAGTTTGCACTCACATGCATATTTCCATATTGTGGAGCTATTTACATAAGCTGCAATGATGTATAACTGAATACCATAGGAATACTTACCCTAAAATATCCATAATGCATTTTTTTGATAGGCAGGGAATATATAGTTTTCTAATGCTGGTATTTTTATGGTCTCATGAAATGGGTGGAGCCGAACAAGAAGAGTTATTCATAAAGGCATGGATATTATTTTATTAGTGCAATGATATGTTATACTTTTTTGCATCTTTTTCATGGACTAATCTATTTTATTTTGGGTTTCTTGATTGAGAATTTGGTAGTTTTTGGGGGTTTTTCCCAAGATGATATTCTTGAATTTCATTTTTATTTTAAATGAGAAAAACTTATTGTTTAGTTTATTTTGATTTTGTACTAGTGAAACTATGAGAAACTTTCATAGATTTCCTACCCTTGACCCAGGGATTACAAGTCACTCTAACACTGCAAACCATGAAAATCCATATTTAGAGTGGGCACCCATAGATCTATTTGGATGTCATACTTTTAGTTTCATGTGACAGGTACTGAAGCTTGAACTTAGTTCTTGTTGTCCTTTGAGATGGATATTTTATTATCTCTCAAAGAACTTAAGTTTTTTACTACAATTTTTGTCCAGAATATGAGAGGAATATTATGTTCATCCACATGATTGAATCTAAGTTGATTTCTTCATAAAAGACTTTTACCATTATGTACTATTTTTTTTTTGGTGGATTTTAAAATTTTCAATGAATCCATACTAGCCAATGAGAACTTGATTATTGGATGTAAAATTCATGATTTTGCAATGTCCATGAATATTTAACTATTTTTTTCCAGTTTAATCTGAATAGTTATTAATCTCTATGGACTGAAGCAAATGAAATTTTTGGAAATCAATATGCATGAAACAATGTTATAGAAATATTAGTTTGTAAAATATGGCATTATGGATGGCTTTAACAAGATAGCTTACCTATGTGTTGCACTGGGATGGATAGGGGGGATAAAAACTAAATAGTGACTCATTACTTTTAATTCCACCTATTGTACTACTTGTGCCACTAACCACATCAAATAGGGATAAATTTTGTCCGCTAGTCTTTCACACTAAAATTAGGTATCTTTCAAATCTTCTTGAAAATTTGATAGGTTAAAACTTATTGGACCACTATTATATATAGTTATGAATTTGGTGCGGGATATTTTGAGATAATTTCTAAGATTACTTGTCTTACTAGACTAGAACCTTTTCATTTCTCTGTTCGCGCATTGATATTTTAGAATGTCATTTGAAAATTGACTCTAGAACTTGAGTTTTAGAGAAATGTTATAGGATTTCCATTTGATTTCCTCTACACTACACATTGTTTCCAGACACATTGCTCTCTAACTTTATTCTACACTTTTGAAGATACGTACAAACCTTATAATTTCCTGTTAGTATAGATTTATGTCACTTTAAGAGTATAGGTAAATAAATATATTTATCTTAGGGAATCTTATCTCTGATATGAGATTTGGCAATTTTGTTTTAATAGTTTCCTTGAGAATTTTTTAATTTTATAAAATCATATTTCTACTCAAGATTTTATATAGTGTCACAATATTTCTTGATCCTAGATAATGATGATTTCTATCATCTATATTATTCATAAGCCCATGGGCCAGATCTGTTCCTTGTGGACCTTTAATAGTGTTTAACTATTTCCTATATTGTTTATAGGAGATTGATGTGGAAAGAGGCCATACTGAATAAATCCAATGATGTACAAGAACTTAGTTGGGAAATATGACTGTCTATATAATAGTTCATTTTAGAGATTGGTATCAAAGATACAATGTATATAAATAAGTCTCAATACAAATATGAACATTTTATATGGAAGCAAAGTATTAAGACATTATTTGTTTTATTCATATGCTAAACGTATGAAGACAAGATGTAAAACTCGTTGTAATGGTTACAACATGATTGATATGGAAGCAATGGGTCTACCTAAATATTTTATTTAATTGAAATTCAATGCATCTCCAACTAAAATTTATTGCAGTGTTTAACTTAACATAGAATATGCATGCATATAAAAAATAACTCTTATCATTCCATGATTTGTTTCTAAGGCTTTAACCAGGTATATCATATATGGTTCAGAGAAAAGATACATAAATTTACTCGTTGACCAATGCACAACAAAATCACAAATGTCCTAGCCTTAAATGATCTTATTTTTTATGGCACAGGAAATGGCATGGTAAATAAAAGGTTAAAGTTTATTCTAAAAAAATAGCTTCAATGTTTATTCCATACTCATATGCATATTTCCATATCGTGGAGCCATTTACAGAGGCTATAATGATGTAAACATAATAATATAGGAATTCTGACCCTAAAATATCCATAATTAAATTTTTTGGTAGGCAAGGAATATATATTTTGCTAATATTGGCCTTTTTAGGGTCTCGTGAAATGGGTCGAGCCAAACAAAAAGAGCTATGTGTAGAGAAATGCATACAATTTTATTAGTGAAATGATATTTTATACCTTTTTGCCTCTTTTCCATGGTCTAATCTATTTTATTTTGTGTTTCTTGATTGAAAACTTGGTAGTTTTTGGGGGCTTATCCTCAGATGATACTCTTGATTAGTTTATTTTGATTTTTTACTAGTAAGGCTCTTCGAAACATTCATAGATTTAGTAGCCTCAACTTAGGGATCATAAGTCACTATAACACTACAAACTATTAAAATCCATATCTATATTAGGCACCCATGGATATATTTGGACGTCATACTTTCAATTACACACAATAAGTGTTGAATCTATAAGTCAACTTTTGTTTCCATTTAAGATGAATATTTTATTACCTCTCATATAACTTATGTTTTTTTCTAAAAATTTTCTCCAAAATATGGGAGTAAGCTTAAGTTCATCAACTTGATTCAAGCCAAGTTTATTTCTTTGACAAAAACCTTTTACCATTTCCATGGCAATAATTACATTTTATAACAAAAGGATAATTTGTATTGCACCATGTCTTCGATTATAATATATTCATTGGTGTATTTAATCACTTCCTTACACCTCATCAAATTTTCATAAATTGGGAATCGATTTCAAACAACAATATTAAGAAGGAAAAAATTATATTTTATTTATTTTTCCTTGTTGCTCAATCTCTTTATTTTCACCATCATTTAATTTAGTTTCTTTTATCTTCAACTAGATTTTCAAGATGATGTTGACATTTAAATAAAATTTATCAACCTCATATTTTTATATGATGAAGACAAAAAAAATAAGATTCAATAATCTATATTTTATAGATTTCTATTTTGTCATCAATCACTTAAATTTTAGTTATGGATTTTTTCATTTACTTCATGACCCTCACTAATTATATTATTAAAAGGTTGTTAAAATTAAAAAACATATTATAAAAAATGTATTATATTATGAATGAGACTAATAGAAATATATAAAAAAAATGTTTCAACATACCTTTGGTTTCCTCTTTTATCTCTAAATTCAACATCTCAATCCTAATTTAATTCAAATAAATGAATTCAACTTCGATTTTAATTTTTTTTTTTTAAATCTCAATCCTAATTTCAAACTTATGCATACTAACATATAGACAACTAAAATAAAAAATTATATTATATTATCTATATATTTTTAATGTAATTGGAGAGGGTGGATGCATTGGGGTTTCTCATCTAATGTCATTTGGAAAAGTAAGTCTGAAAATAATTAGAAAATTATATAATTAATAACTAAAAGGCAATAGATAAAATGAATCAATTAAAAAAATTAAATTTCATAACCACATAAACTCTTTAAATAATTTAATTTTCATTGTATATTATCTTTAAAGACTTACTTGGCTATGTCATACTCAAAATTAATTATACCACTATAAATCCTCCCAAACATTTTGATTGCTATTCAAATATGAACCAAAACGGTCTAACGCAAAACCTCACACAATGAATTTGATTATAAGACATATTGTATAGCAACTTGATAAAATTTTGGCTTGTATGAACAATTTATTTCTACGAAATGAGAAAAATAATACTAAAAAAAGATGCATCTACAATAAAGAAATTTATGTTTTAAACCTTATCTTGTTATAAATTTAATCTTTATGGAAGGTAAAATAAATAAGTCTAAAGTCTCTCTCTCTCCTATACTTTCCATTAGATATATGGAGCTTCACATTGTCAATATGAACTTTAGATTACATTTTTTGAACTTCACATTCTATTTAAAAAGAGAAAAATATTTTTCACATTAACACTTGGTTAGATAAGTAAAAAATACATAAACAAAGTAGTAATGCCACATATCAGTGATTATGATCATATATCCCATTTTGAAAGAAGAAGAGCTTCAATTTTTATCCTTTTTGAGATGATCTCTCTTGTATAAATGGAAGGACAGTTGTTTAGATGATCTCATTGATGTTGACACCTTCTACCTCCATGATATGAAAACAATTGTGAGTAGAGGATATAATGGATGAATTTTATTAAGGAATTTTCAAGATTAGATAAAAAGATCGCTTGTATGAATGTCTAGTTTAAACCTAAAATAACTATTAAAAAAGGTGAAGATATTATAAACTAGAAAAAAATAGATGTATAATTACTTATTTTTATTATATATAAATAAAGGATATCACATTAAGGTTCTATTTTGGATACAAAACTAAAGGTAAATGGAACCCTTCTTCTACAATGACTTTAAAGTTATGGAAGGGTATGAGAGCTCATAATATTTTCAATCTATTATCACCTCTCATCTAATTTAGATATAGTTACAAAGCGTATAAGTGAAAAGAATATCAAATCAAAATTTTCAATGCAAAATTAAAGACTAATAAAACATAAACCTTTGTCGAAGTTTTATTTTGAGAGTGGTCCTCATTTATTACATGTGTTTCACTTCTAAAGGATACTCACATTATGTTTTATTTTGAAACCCAAACAACAATTCTTGTGATGTAAAAACCCATTTCTTTTCAATTTTAAGCTTGAGGAATCATGGGAAATATGCAATGCAAAAATGATCATCAATAATTGATCTCCTCTAACAAGTGATCATATGAACCATAGATAGATTAAGTGTTTGTTGAATCTCTTTCAATCTTTAAGAGATTATTTCTTATGTTATTTAATTCAAATTATTATCTTATTTAATAAAATAAATATTGTATGTATCTATTATGTATAACATTACTTCCAGTTTTGAAATAGGTTACTTGTTTTTATAATTTAAAATATAATGTATTTACTTACATATTTGATTGATCTTGTTAAAACAATCTATTTATTACCAATTCTAAATGTAAATTCAATTTTCTTTGCTTAATGCTTGGATTTGAAATGGAATGAACTTTGATAGAAAGGTATGAGAGCTCGTATTTTGAATATATTATTACCTCTCATACAATTAAAATATAGTTAGAAAACATATAGGGGAGAAAGATATCAAAAGAAAATTTTGAATGCAAAATGACAAATTGTTAAACCTTAAGCAATGCGATAATGCACCATTTCTTTTGTTGATGTTTTAGGTTGAGAGTAAGACTAATATATTACATGTGGTTCGCTTCCAAAGGACAGTCACATTATATTTTATTTTGGGATGTCAATGCTTTATTATAACCTTTTGTATACCCCTAATATCACCTATGTAATTAGGTTACATCAAGGATATTAAGACTTTATCATAAAATTTTATTATAATAAAAGTGTAAGATTACTTTAAAATTTTGAAAAAAATAATGATATTATAAAGTTGACATCATAAAATGATTTGAATTGTATTTTAAAACAAATTCATAGAAGTTGATATTATTTATATGTGGGTATGATAATTATCATAAATAATCATGTATAGGCCTTGGAAAAATCAGATACTTAGGGTCATTTCACAAATATAGTGGCACCTATAAGAGATGGTTTTGTATGTTTTGTATTATATATATATATATATATATATATATATATATATATATATATATATATATATATATATATATATATATATATATATATATAGTGGCACCTATAAGAGATGGTTTTGTATGTTTTATATATATATATATATATATATATATATATATATATATATATATATATATATATATATATATATATATATATACAAAACATACAAAACCATCTCTTATAGGTGCCACTATATTAGTGAAATGACCCTAAGTATCTGTTTTTTCCAAGGCCTATACATGATTATTTATTATAATTATCATACCCACATATAAATAATATAAGAGATGGTTTTATATATATATATATATATATATATATATATATATATATATATATATATGAGAGGTTTTTTAAAGTGAAAGAGTGTAAATCAGATATCAAGAATGTAATGATTTTGTTAGTTGCTAGTCATTTATTTCAAGAAGGAAAGGTAGATGATATGTCCAAGATTAAAAACATCAAGAGAAAGGAGATGTAGTTATGAATGAATCAAATGAATGAATGAGTTGATCCATAAGTGAAGATGAATCCCTTACCAATTAGGTATTAAATTGTTCAATAATATTTTCTTTATGTAGTCAATTTTATCATTCCAATCTTTCTCGCATTAGTCATGTGAGCTTTGCTTAACAAAGGGGAATATAATACGTTCAAGGTATGAAACCAAAAGGACCATACTTGTGTAGTGGCCCTTTTATTTTTAGTTTTAGATTTGAGGAATCATAATAAATAGGTAATGCACATATGACCATCAATAATTGATCTCCTCCAACAAGTGGTCATATGAACTACATATAGATTATATATCTGTTGAATCTCTCTCGACCCATAAGAAATGATTTCTTATATTGTTTATACACACACACACATACATACATACATATGTATATGTATATATACAAATATATATGTGTGTGTCTATATATATATATATATAGACACACACACACATATACATATATACATATGTGTGTATAATATTTATATATACATATATACATATATGTATATATTACATATATATGTAGACACACACACACACATACACTCACACACACACACACACACACACACACACACACACACACACACACACACACACACATAGAAATGATTTCTTATATTGTTTATATACACACACATACATATATACATATGTATATGTATATATACAAATATATATGTGTGTGTCTATATATATATATACATACACACACACACACACACACACACACATACACATATACATATGTGTGTATAATATTTATATATATGTATATACATATATGTATATATTACATATATATGTAGACACACACACACATAGACTCACACACACACACAAACACACACACACACAAACGCACGCACACACACGCACACGCACGCACACACACACACACACACACACACACACACACACACACACACACACACACACACACACACACACACACACACACACACACACACACACACACACACACACACACACACACACACACACACACACACACACACACACACACACACACACACACACGCACGCACACACGCACGCACGCACGCATGCACGCACGCACGCACACACACACACACACACACTTATTTACTGTAGTTTTTTATTTTGCATAGTATTAACATTAATTAATTTTTTTAGAAAAATCTTATGGAAAAGAAAGAGGGGATCCCACCACTAATTAAATATTAACATATTAAATATTTTGTGCTAAAGAAAAATCTTCATTCAATGTTCTTATAAGAAGAATTTATGGGAAAGCACAAGGGGATCCCACCATTAATTAAATATTAAGATATATATATTATTTTTGTAAAAGGAGATGTTAAGAAAACATAAATTTAAACTTAACTCCAAAGTACAAGCATGAGCATCATGAGAAAATTGGAAAAAATTATCGAGCCACTTTAAACATGAAAGGATGTTGGAATAAGAAATTAGTGATAGATTTAAATAGCATGTATATAGTCGTAACTTTACAACTAATTCTTCATCTATTTTTGTACATAGATAAAAAACTATAATTATGAACCCTTTCTATAAAAAAAAACATCCCCTAAAAATACATGGATGACATTGTCATTCTAAAATATATGAAATACTCAAAAATAATACCAACACTCAACCCAAACATTAACAAATAATAAAAAATCTATCATGAACACCAAAATCATCATCAACAAAACCAACACCAATATCATTGTCAACAAAACAAACTCTTCAACATCCACAACATCAACCTATTCATTTTCCAAGACATCTCTCATAGACAAAGTTTGCATAATGTTTGAAGCACTTAATGGAAGGTTGAAAATTAATAAATGACATAAAAAATTTGACAAAATTTTCATATACCTCATGGAAAATCATCCCCCATAGAATGTTTCCATAATTTTTTCTCTCTAATCTCAACAAAATCAAAGGCAAATATATAATGGTGTGCGTGAGTCTCAAATTTTGATCATTGGATGCATTTCAAAGGTTAAACATTAAATTTTAGAAGATTGTAAAGATATAATGGAGCGTGTGATATTATTAGATTTAGATCAATAGATGCATTTTAAAGTTGAAACATCAAAGTTCAGAATCTCACAAGGATCTGAAAGAGAGTCTAAGCTTGATCTAATGGTTTCATTTTAAAGTTGGGTTAATTGAATGAGAATCATTGGATCATGGTTAAAAACTAAATATCAATGTTCAGTATTTAATTTTTTGTTCATCTCAACCATCAAGTAATGGAACATCCAAGAAAGATGCATTATATAACACAGACAATGATATAAATCACTATGATCGATCAAAATTGTGTAAAAGGGCATGTGTATAAAATTTTGAGCCTAATATATGCTAAAAATAGTAAAACACCAAGAATTATTGTGATGGTGCATGAATTCAAGAAGGAGGAAACTTATTGTTAAACAAATATGAAATGATTTCCAAAAATGGAGCATGATGTGTTAACAACCAAAGTGAACATAGAGAAGAAGTGAGACCTAGATCCAATGCATATATATACATATATATACATATACATATATATACATATATATATATATACATATATATATATATATATACATATATATATATATATATATACATATATATATATATATATATATATATATATATATATATATATATATATATATATATATATATGATATACACTAAGTTGGATGAAGAGGGAGAGAGGCAGAGAAGAAGAGACACGCAGAGTAGATTATGAGCAGTTATAGAAAAGGTATGTAACATATAAATGGATTCACTTTTGAATGAATTTTATAATCTAGAGTTATAGCTCCACAATAGATCTGATTGGTAGGTGCCATCATAAAATCTTAGTTGTTTCTCAGTTAGGGAGTAGGCTCTTCCTTATATTAGGTGCTCTTAAATTAGGAGATTTATGTCTCCTTAGGGTTGGTGCCCCTAAACATTGTAACCAGCGAGGTTTTGATTGTGATGATGAATTCGAATATTACATTCTAACATCTATTCTCATCATGGTTTTTTACATATTGGGTTTTCTATGTATATTGAGTGTTATATCTATTTGTGCGCATGATCTTTGCATATAACTTCTAATTTACATTAAAAGTATTACAAGACTAATTTCAAATCAATTTACTGATTCACCCACCCTCTCAATAGAGTTTTATGTTCCAACATTATTCCTATTAGGATTTCATTAATATAAAAATTGGTGAATAAAATTATGAACCCACTCCACTATTGATCTGGGCAATAATTTAGGTGACAATTCAAGTGACAGTTCTACCACAAATTGATGATAGAACTTCTGAGAGCCATAACTTTTGCACGATAGCTCTGATTGACACCCCATTTAAACCATTGGAAATATAATAATGAAGATTACGTGCTGAGATGGCACAGAGATTTGATCAGTGGTTTTTTACCACAAAAAACCAAAAAGAACTACCCCAAATTTTAATTTGAGTAGTGTAGTCTAAAAATAGTATGTTTCTAAAAAGAGTAATTCCTTGAGTTCTGTATTAAGGTAAATCATTAAAGTCAAACTAATTAATCTCTCTCAATATTGTTGACCTTACACATCCTCCTCCTACCTTCAAAATGTTAATAAATGAATATGTAACCTGAAATAGAAATCAAACATCTCTTCCTAAAGATAAGCATATGGTTGTATTACAATCTGGAGTAATAAAACATCTCTTCTAAGAGAAATCATTGTTACTATGTTATTTTCATGTTCTTGAAATATCTATCAATCAAAACATTTGAGTTTTGAATTAGTGGTATTAGAGTAGTTTGTCTTGAGAGTGTATGATTTTGAGGATGAGGTCAGGGTACAAGAAACTTGGGTGAAAAACAACAAAGCATCAAAACTATCCACCTATTCATTCTAAATGACTTCAAATGATAGATGACACTGAGACATTTGATCCCTTTAAGGAAATGGTGAATGAAGCACTCCAATAGAAACAAGCACAGACATTATAACAATTCACCCAAATTATCTAACAAATCTTAATGGGAAAATTTGGCTCCTCATATGCACTTCTTGGCTCCTCATCTATGGAACATCCTTTCAGTGCCTCAACACGATTCAATATTTAGGTGAATTTTGATATCTCTATATTTGAAGGTAAAATCAATGCTGATGTAGTATTATGTTGGTTGGATCAATTGTATTCCTACTTTTCGATAAATAAATTCATTGATAGAGAAAAGATCACTTTTGCTCTTTTAAAAGCATCATTGTCTGTGAAAAATTTGTGGGAAGTGTAAAAAAAGAGGTTCAATATAGATGAAATTATCCCTGAGGTTGAACCTACCTGGGATGATTTCATGGAAGTGGTAAAGGAAGAATACTATCCCATTAGAGCATATGATGATCTGTACATATAGTGGCAATCATTTCACCAAAGTTGGGACCAATCTGTTTAAGATTACACTAACATTTTTCATTCTCTATCTAGGAGATTGGGCATCCAAGAAAGTGAGAAACATAAGACTCTCAAATATCATTGTGGGCTAAAATGGTACATATGGGGGAAAATGGAACTCTTCAATTTAGAAACCCCCGATGAGACATACAAGTTCATAGTGAAGATTGAGCAGAAGCATGGAAGAAAGAATACAAAGAGTCAGCCTTTGAAATAGAAAAGTGAAAAGGAAGGTCAAACACAAGGTGAAAATTAGAATAAAAAAGAGTTTAAAGATAATAAACTCAAAAAGGGGAAGATTGGAAAATGTTGTGATTACCACAAAACTGGAACTCACTCCAAATAAGAATGTTAAGCAATCAAGTCTGTACATTCTGAGTCACGATACTCAACATCTACTGATTTGTCTCATACACAACATACATTCAAAGAGGATGAAGAAGGGATTGTAGATGTTGAGCCTGATACCATTGTTGTTTCATCATATACCCATGAAGAAAGACCAGATGACAAGGAAAATTTATTTCACTCCAAATTATGGGTAAAAGGTAAGCATCTATATTTCATTCTTGATAGTGGGAGTCAAAATAATTTAATCTCTACTAATGTTGTGAAAATTCTAGATATATTCATGAATCCTCAACCAAATCCATATAGTATTAGATGGTTGAGCCTAGGGAGAGACCTGTGTGTCACCCACTAGTGTCTTCTTTCATATGCAATAAAACCTTTCCAAGAGGAAGTCTTGTGTGATGTGGTCAATATATATGTTTTTGATGTACTCATTGGTCAGCCATTCATGTATGATCAACATGGCATCTATGAATCATGAACCTAAAGAATCACCCTCGCTCTTGGAATGTGGCACTATAGGGTACTAGTGGTAGCACCTCCTTCAACTATCTCCTTGATTAGTTCTAATCAATATAAGATATTGGTGGAGAAGACAAACCAATGTGTTCTCATGGTGGTCAAACCAAAAAAATCCAAGAAGGCCAATGTTACAATCCTGACTATACAATCAACACAACAACAAATGCATATGGGACAAATCATAGAAGAATATGATGACTTATTCAAGTCACCCATGGGAGCTCAACTTCAGTGCTGGGTAAAACATTCTATCAATTTGATCCAAGGATCACCTTTACCTAACAGTCCTATGTATTGTAGATCAAGTTTGGACAATGATGAGATAGAAAGGTAAATTTAGAAATTGATTCAAAAGGGTCACATCAGGCCAAGCTCTTCACCCTATAATAGCTTGATTATCCTAGCAACAAACAAATATGGAAAATAGAGGATTTTCATTGACTATATAGCCTTAAATAAAATCACTATGAAGAAATGCTACAACTTCCCTAGGATTAATAACCTATTGGACAAACTCTATGGTGTGAATTTCTTCACCAAAATTGATCTCAAATCTGGCTATCACCAAACTCCCTTCAATCTGACCAATTTATGAAAGACTACATTCAAATCTAAGGAGGGGCTCTTCAAATGGTTAGTTATCCCTTTTGGCTTGACTAACGCACCTAAAACCTTCATGAGGATGATTGATGACATCCTGTGACCCTTCACTAACTCATTCATAGTTATCTACCTGGATGACATACTTATCTATAGTATAACATGGGAGGAACATCTACAACATGTTTTTAAGTTACTTCAAACTCTTCAGGAGCATAAGTTATATGAAAATATCAACAAGTGGACATGTAGGATGAAAACAATTCAGTTTCTAGCGTACATTGTGAATGAGGAAGGGGTCTATGTTGATCCAAACAAGATTCAATTTAGTTTAGAATGGCCTACACCAATGACCCTAACAGAACTTCACAGTATCTTATGTATTGTAAATTTTTATCATAGTTTTGTTCTTGGATTCTCACATGTTGCTTGACCACTAACCCAAGAGACTAAAGGATGAGCTAAAGCTGTATTTTAGTGTCGTGAAATAAAATAAAGGGTATTTGAGAATTTGAAGAATAGACTTTACTCAGCCCTTATTCTTTCCTTGATATATTTGCATCAACCTTTCAAGTTGATGACAGATGCATCTAAATATGTCATAAGAGGTATCATTATGAAACATGGCCATCCTATTGCATATCACAATGAAACTTTTAATGTACAATCAGGAAATACTTGACATATGACAAAGATATCTATGTCATTTTGAAAGCCTGTACATCATGGAAACACTACATCTTGGGGAAAGAGACGGTCATCCACATTGACCACAAACCATTTGGATTCATCTAGACATAGAGCACAATGCAAAATGAGAGGCACAAAAAATAATATCGACATATCTACAAAAATTCCATTTGATAATCAAACACAAAAAGGGGAACTCAAATATGCTCGTAGATTGTCTAAGCCACCCACCAATTACTGTAGTCACAATATTTTTTGCCTTATGTGGACACAAGAATTCCACTTGGGGTGTTCTGTATGAAGCAGATCTTACCTTTGATGATATATATTAGGTTCTTCAATAAATTAAACATGTTTATGATTTTGATTTGCAAGATAATGTCCTATATCATGTGGGGTACATCTGGGTTCCAGCTATAGAGCAATAAAATATTATATGGGAAGCACATTTCAGTAGTATATCTAGACACTTTGGTGTAGAGAAGATATTGCTAGTTCTTCAAAAACAATTCTACTGGCCCCATATGTGAAAGGTTGTGGAAAGGTACCTAAAATCATGCACCTCATGTTTAATAGCCAAGCCAACAAATAATAATAAAAGATTGTATATGTCAATGCCAGAACCAACCAGGCCTTGGGAATCCATCTCAATGGATTTTCTCTCAGGTTTATCGACCTCAAAACAAGACAAGGACTATATTTTTATTGTAGTTGATCATTTTTTAAAAATGGCTATCATGATTGTTTCTAAGAAAAATATATCTCCTGAAGAAACTACTCAACTATATTTTAGTCATGTATGGCTCCATTTTGGTCTTCCCAAGTACATTATCTCAGATAGAGATAGTAGGTTCCTAGACATATTTTGGTCCACTCTATGGAAGATGATAGATACCATGTTGATGAAGTCCACAGCCTTCCATCCATATACTGATGGTCAGACATAAGTCATGAACTACTTGATTCTTCACATGATTCAGATATATCACTCCAAATATCTATGCACATGGGATGAGGGGCTTCTTTTCATACAGCGTAGATACAATCAGGTCTTGCATAGCTTGACGAATCAAAATCCATTCCAAGTATGCTTCAGGTTCCAACACATGGAACCAATTGATATAGTCATTCCATTCTCCACCATGGAATACACACCTCATGGGAGATCTGAGGCACTAAAAATAACAAAGTTCATTAAAAAAATGCAGCACATCTAGCATCAAGTTAATGACATCTTGGACAAGATGAGTCAGAAATATCAACAATGTCATGACAAAAATAAGATTTCACACCTTTTTTTGTGCATGATAAGGTTTGGTTGTGGCTTGAAAAGGAATGACTTTCATGCCCACATAGAAAAATTTAATGTCTACGATAAGGTCCCTACACCATCACTAGAAATGTTGCATAAAATACTTTTGAGTTGAACCTACTAGCGTACGTTGTTCTACATATAATATTCAATGTGGAGCTCCTAAAACCATATCATACACCTCTTTTGGACTCTTCAGTCATAGAAAAACAACTAGACATTGATGAGCTTGATCTATAGAGTTTTGATCTAGTGGAGGAGGATCAGATTGTGGACACCTGAATGAAGATAACAAGAAGACACTCTATTTCACTTTATCGATTGGTCAAAAGGGGCTAGCTTAGCCACCAAAGTGAGTGGCTCATAGAGAATCAAATTAAGACACAAATGCCACACCTGATAAGGAATATTGATGCAATGGGGACCATTACTTCTCAAGGAGGTAGGAATGATTTGGGTAATAATTTATGTGACAATTTGGGTGACGATTCTACCCCAATTGATGATGGAACTTGTGGAAGCCATATTTTTTTCACCATATCTTTTATTGACTCCCTATTTGAACCTTTGGAAAGCTAAAAATGAGAAAAATGTGGTGATATGTCACATAGATTTTCTCAATAGTTTTTGACCCCCAAAAACCCAATGGAAGTGCCCTAAATTTTAATTTTAGTAGTGTAGTATAAATATAGCAAGTTTCTAAAAATTTTAATTACTCAAATTATATATTGTTGCAAATTGTGGAAGTCAAACCATTTAATCTCCCTCGATATTGGGGACCTTCTAAACCCTCCTCCTACCTTCAACTGTGTATAAATGAAGATGTAACCTGAAATGGAAATCAGACATCTCTTTCTAGAGATAATCATATGGTTGTATTGCAATCTTGAGTAATAAAATATCTCTTCTCAGAGAAATCATTATTACAGTTTTATTTTCATGTTCTTTAAATATCTGTCAATCAAAACTTCTGAGTTTTGGATTAATTATATTGGGAAAAATAAACTCTAAGATTCTCTGGGTTTCCTCTTATTTTATTAGGGTTTCAAATTTATGCATTTACTACTAATTTATATAACTTATTTCTAATTTTCTTAAGGTATCATCAAGGATATCAAAGTTTTCATGCAAAATTTTATTATAATAAAGTTAAAGGATTATGAAAAAGTGACTAAACTAAAGATACATGACATCACACATTGCTTTGAATGGTATTTTAACACACATTCATAGAATTTGTTATTATCAAAATGTGTATATCATAATATAATTAAAAAATCATGTACAAGCCTTAAAATGTAAGTAATTTGTTTTGACATTCACAAAGATAATTAAAAATATGGATTAAAGAGAAAAAAACTAGTTTCTATAATTATGCATGCAGTCGAAGGTAACAAATCACAAAAAGATACTTCGAAACAAGAAAATCACGTTGTACAGTTATAAAGATACAAACTTTCCTATGATAGTAACATCAACACCAATCACTATCATCAAATTTCCAACCCTTAATGAACACTATAGACCATGTGCACATAGATACAATACATACCTACTTCTAATCTATTCTTAATGTCGAAAAATAATAAGAATCAAACTATCGATTAATAAAGATAAGGTTATTGATATCCTTATTTCTTCCCAAATATAACAAATTGCATTACAAAATATATCTTAACCAATTACATTCATAATTATATTTCATTAATATATATTAAAATATAAAATAATTATACATGACAAACCTATTATGATTAAAACTAAACCATTACATTAAATTCTGGACTATATAAAATAATCCTCATAAAACTATCAAAATGTATTATCTCACTCCTAATCTAATCGAGATCTGTGAAATAAAGTGTTTACTATAATTATGATCCATTAGATTGTTTTTTTATAGTTAATATTAATCAAAAGTAGAAAATAATTTCATGTTAACTATTTTTCACCTCATGCTTCACTATACTTAAAGCTTCAAATTCTCTATGGAGGTAAAACAATTAGTTTCTAAAGATAAAATATTTTTATTTTATTAATCAGTTTACAACCCACTATTTTAAATAAAATTACGGGAGCATTCAAATTTCAAGTCCCTTTATTTTAAGATGGAGCATGCTCAGGGAAAAACTTCATTAAAAGGTTTTATAAGAAGAGTTTAAGGGAAAGAACAAGGATTTCCCATCATTGATTAAATATTTAAAATGTTTCATATTTTCTTTATAAATTTAGAAGTTAAGAAAACATTAATTCAAACTCAGTTGTCAAGTACAAGCATCAACATCATGGAAAATTTCAGAATATTTATTGAGCCATGTAAACATAAAAGAAATTTGCAATAACTGATAGAGTTATGGATAGAATCAAAAATTTATAATTAATTCATCTTATATTTTTGTACATGGGAAAAATTTATAATTATGAACATTTTTTATCTAAATAAAAATATTGTCTCAAAACATATGGATAACATTTTAATTGTGAAAAAACTTGGGATAACAACATAACCAACATCAACTCAAACACTAACAAAAAAATAAACTCCATCATGAACACGAAAATCATCATCATCAACATCAACATCAATATCATCATCAACAACATCAATATTAATATCATCATCAACAACACCTACACCAACTTAAACATCGACATGTTATTTTTCAAAGACATCTTGATTAACCAAAATTTACATATTATTGAAAACACTTCATATAAGTAGTAAAATTTATATAACACATTCAAACCCTTTTAAAAAAAAGGAAAAAAAAAATGTATACCTCAAGGAACCCCCTATAGATACTTCCACAACCTTTTCTCTTTATTCTCAAGAAAACCAAAGGAATTGATCACTCTATGTACTTATTATTTCCCTACATCATTAAGGAGACTAGTGTAATTGAAATTATCCACTTGTATCCACAAGAGCCAATGTATCCTATTGAAATTTTATCTTTATTGCTTTATATTGTATGGGAGAGGGTGATATTCTACGTACTTAGATTTTTAGTACCTATCTTTAGGCTTGTATTGTTGTTTTGATGGAGTTTTTTAATTCTTTCAATGTATCCCAACTAATGAGGATTACTTACTGGATGTAAAATTCATTATTTTTCAATGTTTATGAATATTTAATTATTTTATTTAGTTAAAGTTAATTGGTTATTAAGTTAGATGCACTACAACCAATTAAATTTTATGAAAGCCACATGCATGAAATAAAGTTATAGAAATATCAGTTGGTCAAATATGATATTATGGATGGATTTAACATGATAATTTACCTACATATGATAGTGCAATCGACATGGGAGCTAGAAACTAAACAATGATGCATTACTTATAATGTCACCTATTATACGGTTTATGCCACAAACCACATCAGATAGGGCTAAATTATAGATGATAGTCTTTCACACTATAATTAAGTATGTCTCAGATCTTCCTAAAATTTTGATAGGTTCAAACTTACTCGAGCACTATTAGATACAGTTATGTCTTTGGTGCTGGACATTTTGAGATAAGTTTTGAGATTTCTTATCTCCCTAGAATGGTACCTTTTTATTTCTCTTTCACACATTGTTATTTTGGAATGTCATCTGAAACTTTCCTCTGCAACTTGAATTTTAGAGAAATGTGATATGATTTCCATCTAATTTCCTCTACACTACATTATGTTGCCATACACAATGCTCTCTGAGTTTATTCTGCTCTTCTGAAGATATGTAAGAAAATGAGAAGTGGTTTTTAGTATATGTTTATGTCAATGTAAGAGCATAGGTAAACAAATATATTTATCTTAGGGCATCTTAGATCTTTGATCTGATACTTGGCAATTTTATTTAAATAGTTTCTTTGGGAATTTTTTATTTTTATTAAAATAGTTTTTTGCTAAAAATTTTCTATATTGTTACAGTTGATTTCTTGATAAAATTGGTATTGGAGGAATCTTATGTTCATCCACATGATTCAAGCTAAATTGATTTCTTGATAAAATACATTTACCATTATGTACTATTGTTTTCTTTTGGTGGATTTTAATTTTTTTAATGAATCCGTACTAGCTAATGAGAATTTGATTACTGTATGTAAAATTCATGATTTTGTAATGTCCAGGAATATTTAACTATTTTTTTCCATTTTAATTTGAATGGTTATTAAGTTTGATGGACTAAAGAAAATTAAATTTCTGGAAATCCATATGCATGAAACAAAGTTATAAAAATATTAGTTGGTAAAATATGGCATCATGGAGGGCTTTAACAACAGAGGTTACCTATCTATGGCACTGGGATGGATAGGGGGGATAACAACTAAATAGTGACTCATTACTTGTAATGCCACCTGTTGTACTACTTGTGCCACTAACCACATTAGATAGGGATAAATTCTGTCTAAAAGTCTTTCACACTACAATTAGGTATGTCTCAAATCTTCTTGAAAATTTGGTATGTTCAAACTTACTCGACCACTATTATATATAGTTATGACTTTAGTGATAGAAATTTTGAGATAAGTTCTTAGATTACTTATCTTACTAGAGTAGAACCTTTTCATTTCTCATCTCATGCATTGATATTTTAGAATGTAATATGAGAATTGCCTTTGGAACTTGAGTTTTAGAGAAATTTGATAGGATTCCCATCTGATTTCCTCTACACTACATGTTGTTTCCATACACATTGCTCTCTGACTTTTTTCTACACTTTTGAAGATATGTACAAACCTTATAATTGCCTTTTAGTATAGATTTATGTGACTTTAAGAGCATAGGTAAATAAATATATTGATCTTAGGGAATCTTATCTATGATCTGAGACTTGGGAATTTTATTTCAATATTTTCCTTGAGAATTTTTTAATTTTATAAAATCATATTTTTACTCAAGATTTTTTGTAGCATTACAATCTTTCTTCATCCTAGATAATGATGATTTATATCATGTATATTATTCATAATTACATGGGCCAGATATGTTCCTTGTGGACCTTTAATAGTGTTTAACTTGATTCTATATCGTTTATAGGAGATTGATGTGGAAAGAGGCCATACTGAATAAATCCAATGATGTAAAACAATTTGGATGGGAAATATGACTATCTATACAATAGTTCATTTTAGAGATTAGTATCAAAGATACAATGTATATAAATAAGCCTCAATACAAACATGAACATTTTACATGGAATGAAAGTATTAAGACATTATTTGTTTTATTCATATGCTAAAGGTATGAAGACAAGATGTAATAGTCCATGTAATGGTTTCAACATGATTTGATATGCAAGCAATGGATCTAACTGAATATTTTATTTACTTGAAATTCAATTCATCTCCAACTAAAATTTATTATAGTGTTTAACTTACCATAGAATATGCATGCATATAAAAAATAACTCTTATCTTTGCATGATTTGTTTCTAAGGCTTTAACCAGGTATATCATATATGGTTAAGAGAAAAGATATTTAAATTTACCCAATGACCAGTTCACAACAAAATCACAAATATCCTAGCTTCAAATGAAGTAATTTTCTATGGCACAGGAAATGGCATGGTGGATAAAAGGTTAAAGTTTATTATGAAAAAAATGCTTCAATGTTTAGTCCATACTCATATGCATATTTCCATATCATGTGGCCATTTACAGAGGCTATAATGATGTAAAACATAATAACATAGGAATTCTGACCCTAAAATATCCATAATGATTTTTTTTGGAAGGCAAGGAATATATATTTTTCTAATATTGGTCTTTTTAGGGTCTCGTGAAATGGGTGGATTCAAACAAAAAGAGCTATGTGCAGAGACATGGATACAATTTTATTAGTGCAATGATGTGTTATACTTTTTTGCCTCTTTTCCATGGTCTAATCTATTTTATTTTGTGTTTCTTGATTGAGAAATTGGTAGTTTTTGGGGGCTTATACTCAGATGATACTTTTGATTACTTTATTTTGAATTTCTACTAGTAAGGCTATTATAAACTTTCATAGATTTAGTAGCCTCGACCTAGAGATTGTGAGTCACTATAACACTGCAAACTGTTAAAATCGATATCTATAGTAGGCACCCATAGATATATTTGGCCTTCATCCTTTCAATTACACACAATAAGTGTTGAATATAAAGTCAACTTTTGTTGCCCTTTAAGATGAATATTTTATTACCTCTCATATAAATTATATTTTTTACTACAATTTTTCTCAAAAATATGGGAGGAAGCTTATGTTCATCCACTTGATTCAAGCCAAGTTTATTTCTTGACAAAAACGTTTTACCATTTCCATGGCAATAAGTACATTTTCTAACAAAAGGATAATTTGTCTTCCATCATGTCTTGGATTATAATATATTCCTTGGTGTATTTAATCACTTCCTTACACCTCATCAAATTTATATAAATTGGGAATGGATTTTAAATAACAATATTAAGAAGGAAAAATTAAATTTTATGGATTTTTCCTTGTTGCTCAATCTCTTTATTTTCAACATCATTTTATTTGGTTTATTTTATGTTCATCTAGATTTTCAAGATGATGTATACATTTACATAAAATTTATCAACCTCATTTTTTTAGATGATGAAGACAAAAAAATAATTTTTAATAATCTATATTTTATAGATTTGTATCTTGTCATCAATCACTTAAAATTTATTTATGGAATTTTTCATTTACTTCATGGCCCTCACTAATTATATTATTATAAGGTTGTTGAAATTAAAAAACATATTATAAAAAATGTATTCTATTACAAATGAGACTAACATAAATATAAAAATAATTGTTTCAACATACCTTTGGTTTCCTCTTCTACCTCTGCATTTGACTTGAATGACTATAAATATCCATTCTTACATAATTATAATTTCATGAAAATTAAACAAAATGAATTCAATTTCAATTTTAATTTTAAAAAAAATCTCAATCCTAATTTCAAACTTATGCATACTAATATATAGACAACTAAAATAAAAAATGAAATTATATTATCTATATATTTGTAATGTAATTGGAGAGGGTGGACGCATTGGATTTTCTCATCTAATGTCATTTGGAAAAGTAAGTCTACAAATAATTAGAAAATTTAGTAATTAATAACTAAAACACA
>JARHVA010005817.1:600000-620000 GCA_037957365.1 Torreya grandis | reverse complement strand
TAACTTCAAATATTTAACACCTTTCATGCTCAGTTAAAATGTATTTAGATTTTCAAAATAAGTTTGCATAAATTAATTTTGGAGACAGACCCCTTAGAATCTCAATCGCCTTTTGATTCTTTAATCTATGATGGATCACATTATTTGTGGAAAGACAAAGGATTTTTACCTGAATAGAACAAACCTTGAACACGTAAGCTTCACCTTTGTTTTATCAATATTCAGATTGAAGTTGTAAATGCTCAGACCATTTGTGATTACTTTTCTTGGCTATCCATAATAGACAAATTACATGGTGGTGACATCATTGATTAACAATTTTCCAATGTCAAAGGTGTATGGAGAATTCATGAGATATGATTTTATGACAAGAGGGACCCATAGTTATCAGATTGTAGTATATGCACAAAATGTGTTTTGCAAGGATGCTCTCAAACTCTTTGAACTAATGAAACAAATAGAACAAACCTTGAGCATGTAGGTTTTGCTTATGCTTTATAAACATGCCAATATAATCAATCATTATCGATATTCAATTTTGATGCTATCAAACATAGTTAAGATCATACTGATGACTCAAAAAGTGTAATCACCACTCTTGTGTTGGATATGGAGGTGTATATAATTGAGCACACTGACCTAGAAATTTTGAAAAGTAATCAAATTGTGTAAATTATAAACTTTAAAAACATCTACAACATAAAAGCATGAATTAAACTCCTTCAATGTATATTACATTTATAATCCCGTCACTTCAGAATGGATAGAAGACCAATTAGGATCTAAATCGATAGGCATTGTTTTTGTCTACATATATTGCTTACATTCTTCGTGGAAAGAGATAGTCTCATTACCCAATGACTATGTAAAAGCTATAGGAGTCACTAGTTGAAAGATTTGGTCCAAGGTGGTGTAGAAAGACAGTCGGTAGTTTCATTTCTCAAGCATTGGGGGGTGCTCACATATTACATTCTAAAGGGGAATATACTCTAGAAATAGAAAGAAAAACAATTATGCATTTCTTTCTAAAGGGTTTTTTCTACGCAATTAGTTACATTCTTCGTGGGTCAAAGTTGTAAAGTGCATGCAACATGGATGTATAAGGGGCATAGTTTATGATATAATGTGAATGTATTTGTAGAGAAATCACCAGTTAAGCAAATTAGACCCAAATAGCAGGTAGGGTTCATAAGTTTTAAGTTTTAACCATGTAGGGGTGTTCACAATCTACACTAAAAATTAATTTATACAATGGTAATTAGCTTATCACAAATTTAGGCAAAACCTATTATGGTCCTAATCATAATACAATATTATCCAAATACATAGGCAAGTCCATAAAAATACATGTGTCTAAAATTTGATTATGGGAGTATATGTCTGTCACCAAACAAATGTTGATTTGAGTAAGAAAATATATTTTGGTATTCAAATAAACACATATTTGAGTAAGAAAATATGTATCAATCTATAAATAATAATGTAACTATTCTTCACAAACATTTAATATTACAAAAATGACCACCACCACCACCACCACCAATAATATTAAAAAAACATGGCTTTGAATGGTATTTTAACGCAAACACATTCACATAGATGTGGATATCACAATTATAATAAAACAATGATGTATAGGCCTTGGAAATGTAAGGAATTTGTTGTAACATTCATAATGCTAATTAAAAAGAGAATTGAGTTGAATGAGAAATATTTATGGATGTCAGATGGTGGATGGCTGGCTACTATTCATATTGTTTGGTGTGGTTTGATGTAAAAACATGATCTTATGGATTTGGAGAGAATCATCCAAAGCGGAACAAACCAAGCATATCGATGATGATTTATCCAAATTAACAAAGGCTAACTAGGCTCTATAAATACCATTCTTAGAGATAGCGTAAAGCAGAAGAAGAATTGTAGAGCAGAGAAGATGGTGGCGGGAAGCATATGTATACAAGTAGAGTCTCAAGTGGAGGCAAAGAGACTGTAGAATGTAGTGGTGAAAGACCATGATCTCACCGCTAGGGAAATGCCAGAGATATGTGTAGGCATCACATTTATGGAAGGCGACGAAGGGTCAGCAACATCAGGCAAATCAACTACACCCCTGGTATGTGTGCATGCTATTTTTTCAATCAACAACTTAATTACCATTAATCTTCTAACATTAACATTATAATATGAAATGCATGCAGCAAATAAGTATTTTAGCTATGTGAAGGAGCGAGTGGACCTACTTGATGAGGAAAACCTTGTTTACAAATACAGCCACGTTGAAGGGGGAGAGATGGGAAAAAAATTGGATTCTGATAAATTCACACTCAAACTCACCCCTAAACTAGAGGGGGGATGCACTGTGAATCATAAATGTGATTATGACACCCTCCCTGGTGTTCCTCAGGACCAAGCCCAAATTGAGATCATGAAGGTACAGAGCACGACTTTCTTTAAGAAGATGGAGGCCTATGTCCTCTCCAACTCAGCTTTATACAATGCATAACATGCTTCCCCTTCCCCTTCCTCTTCCCCTTCCCCTTCCCCCTATCAACAATAATGCTCTCTATTTTAGTATAGTAACACAACTGGCACTGCCTTACATTCTGCACTACTAATTTACACTACACGATTACTCTTTTACGCTTGTTGAATAATATAATATAAGATATATACACTTAACGCTTTTATCTTTCCATTCAATTATGGGTTGATTCTATCTTATCTCTTAGTATGGTTCTATCTTCTCTCGTGTCAATCTCTTTTAGTAATGTCTTGATTTTAATTTATTCTTTCACCTTTTTAATATATATATATATACCTTATAAGATTGAGATTGGTGGTGGATGATATTAGCGTTAGTATTGGGATTGAGATTAATTGTTGTAAAATGTTTGGTGATATTCAATTATTATAAATTATATATGCTTAAAATCTTAAAAAAATGATATGATTCTAACATGTAATATCTAATATTAATCTTTTTTTCGATGAATGTTTGCTTTTATTCGTAATTTATTATGAAATGTCGAAAGAAAGTAGATTTTATAATTATGATCTATTAACTATAATTTTTAAAAATAAATTTAATTTTAAATAAGAAATAATTTCACACTAACTTCACTCCTAAAATTCATATATAACAGTATATGGAGTATTATAATTAGACTAGACATTAGTGTTGGTTTAAATAATTATTTAAAAATGGAATTAACATTATAATTAATATTTTCTTAAAACCATTTTAAAGTTGACATAGTGTTGTTGAAGTTAAAGCGACATTAGGTTAAACTTTAACAAATTGTACATTAAAATCATACTAAAATTGAGTGCTTGGATTATAATCCAACTTTAATGTACCAACTAAGAAATTAGAAAATATAATTTTATGAAGGATTTGTTTTACTTTAAGAGTGAATTTATCTATTCAAAATTGTTTAATGATATTTGAATGGGGTTTTAATCCTTTTACAACACATATATTTGATATACTAATTCATTTGGGCTTCTCTTCTTGAAAAATATAGCCTAATTATTTAAAAATAAATGTGTAAGGTCTACATTTATTATTAATAATATTATTATTGGTAAATGGTTTTTTGACGGGGACCTTACCCCAATTACAAAAAGGGATTCAAACATAAATGGAACAAAGAGAGAAAAAAATAAAAAGGGTTTCAAAACCCCAGATGGACAATAAGCACAAAGAAAGGCTGCCAAACTACGTATCAGAAACAAAACAGAACAAATCAGCAAAACAGCCAGAACACAGCTGCAATGCAACCAAAATACAAGAAAATTTCAAATTAGACACATTAACAAAAGCCTCAATGCCTAGATTCAATGGTAAGGTCTACACTAGTGAAATAAATAAATAGTTATTTCCTGATTATCATAGAAAATTCTACATTGAAAAGTCCTATAAAATAATTTTTGAGTGACGATACCTTGTATAAGTTACATTTAATTAAACAATATAATAAATAGCCATGGCTAAATTTAACATCCAAATTAAATAGGTTTTAATCCATTGATACCATTTGAATGATCCCTATTTCCTTTCACAGTGAGTGAAAATAGCCTTCCCAAATTGGGTAATCAGATCTTGAACATAATATTTTTAAAAATTATGTTTCTTTTCTTTTATAAAAAGAATTAACTATAATTTTTTTTTTTGCTCGATATTAACATCCATTGGATAGTAATTTATGTTTTTTTTTTGGAAAAAAGAATTGATCTGAAAGATAAATCTCATAATAAGAGAAATAAGAGGAAGATCAACTAAGATTGATGATCCATTCAAATGATCATAACAAAAATTACGATTTTTCACAATCCTCTTCCTATACTTATGTTATAAATTCCTTTGTGTCAACACAAAAAAAACATGAAAATTAATATATTTTGCATCATATTCCACATAGTATAATGATTGACAATATTATACTAACATAAAACTATCAAAATGTTTTACCCCAATCCTACCCTAATCCAAAGCTATGAAACAAAGTATATTTTTTATAATTATAATTAGTCTAAAGTAGAAAATAATTTCAAACTAATCTTATGTCAAATATTTTTTTTACCCAAGATACACTATCACTTAACTTCAAATTCTTCAATAATGTAAAAATTAAGTAATTTATAGAGCTACAAGAATTCATTTTATTAGTGGATTTAGCACATTAGTTTAAATAAAATCATAGGTACTAAAATATAAATAAAAAATTTACGATAACATTTAAATGTAAAGTAATTCTATTTTAAGATGGAGCATGCCAAAGAAAAATTTTCATTCAAAGGTTTTATAAGAAGAATTTACATGGAAGAACAAAAGGATCCCACCATTAATTAAATATTTAAAAAAATAATATTATTATTATTTTTATAAAAAGAGATGTTAAGAAAACATAAATTTAAACTCAATTCTAAAGTACAAGCATGAGCATCTTGAGAAAATTGGAAAAAATTATTGAGCCACTTTAAACATGAAAAGATGTTGGAATAAGAAATTATTGATATAATTAAATAGCACGTGTATAATTGTAAATTTACAATTAATTCTTCATCTATTTTTGTACATGAGTAAAAAACTATAATTATGAACCCTTTCTATCCAAAAAAAAACACCCCCTAAAAATATATGGACAACATTATCATTCTAAAAAAATATGAAATAATCAACAATAATACTAACATCAACCTAAACATTAAAAAATAAATTATAAACTCTATCATGAACACCAAAATCATCATCAACAAAACCAATACCAATATCATTGTCAACAAAACCAACACTTCAACATCCACAACATCAACCTATTCATTTTCAAAGACATTAACATTAATGGAAGGAAATTCATAAATGACATTAAAAAAATATGAAAATGTTTCGTATACCTCATGGAAACTCATCCCCCGTAAATGCTTCCACATTATTTCCTATTCAAATTTTATGTTTATTGGTTTATATTGTATGCGTGAGGGTGATATTATACGTACTCAACTTGTTTGTCCTTGGAGATGGATATTTTCTTGCCTGTAGAGAACTTAAGGTTTTTTCTATGAGTTTTCTTTGATATATGGAATGAAGTTTATGTTCCTCCACCTAATGCAAGATATGTTCATTTCTTGAAAAAAAAACCTTTTTCCATTTTCATAGAAATATTTAAATTTTGAGACAAAAATAAAAAATTGTCTTGCACCATGTCTTTGACTATAATGTATTCCTTAGTGTATAAAACTTCCTCCTTCTACCACATCAAATTTCCATAAACCAGGGATAGATTTTAAACAACAATCTCAAAAAGTGAAAAAGTAAAAGTTACGGATTTTTACTTGTTACTCAATCTCTTTATTTTTAGCATCATTTTTTTTTAGTTTCTTGATGTTCAACAAGATTTTCAAGATTATGTTGAAATTTGAAGAAAATTTATCAATTTCATGTTTTAAAAAAAGGTTAGCCAATTGAGAAAGAAAGGATAGCTTTATAAATATTCTAGCAATCAATTTTATTATTGTATAGGGACAATATGCTTAAGAGCTCATTCCTTAGCTTTGATGGCCATCATATGGGTGGAGGATCAAATCATTTCACTTCATATTAGTCAATAACCCAATTAGTAAGTGCATCAAAAAATTTATTAAAACCTAGAGGATTATCCAAATAAATATCCATGTCAAATTTATCTTGACGTGATTGAATTTTATAGAGAATTATACAAATTATCTTTTCTTTGGAATTATTATAACTAGGGTTTGAAATTAACTTCATCCTAAACTTATTTTTAGAAACCAACTAGATGTTATCCCACACAAACTACCAGGAAGACTTAAGACATTCCATAATGGCTTGCATTTAAGCTAAATTGTTGCTAGTAATATCAGTTTTCATAGAGAAAAGAAAGACATAGAGTTATCCAAATCCTTACCAATGCCTCCAATGATGGCATAAACAAGGTTTCCCCTCGAATATCCATATGTACATATTTTTTTAAAGTGTGGTATTGGAATAAAGGAATAACTCTTGCCACTATAGTCTACCTAAGAGTGAGGGGGATAAGAAACAATGTGAAGAGCCTGAAGAATGAGTGTTCTATGCTAGGAAGGTGTTTTAGGGTGTTTCATCAAGCAAATGATAGATTATGTGATATTATCGAGAGTGTGATATGAAATCCTAACACTATGAGTAGTCCTTTGTTTTAAAAATCTAGCATTTCACTCCTTCCACATATTCCATAAGATGAAAGAAACCCCAACCCAAAAAATTATATTAAAAAATATATCAAATTATAACATGAAGCTCCAATCATGAAGGGTTGAATTTGAGATGAAATACATGTCCATGGGATGACAAGAATTTCCATTGCTCATTAATTAAGGAACATGAAAATAATAGGTGACAAAAAGTTTCCTCCTGGTCTATATATAAGACACATATAATGGGGCTATAAAATCCCTTTTTCATAAGTTGATCTCCCCTGAGAGCTCTTCCATAAAGGAGAAGCTAGATGAAGAACCTGTATTTAAATCATAAATTGTCATTCCAAAGTTACTCAAAAATCCTTTTGAGAGGCTGAATTGAAGGATGACAAAGAGAATGATAACCATTTGCCATAGTGTACATTCAATTAGGTTGTCCTCCCTAAGCCAATATGTCTTCCTTATCTGAGAAAAAAATATCTTTATCTTTAAGACTATGAAAATTTTTGCTTTTAGATTTCAATAAAATTTGAATCAACTGAGCTTCAAGGGAAATCCACTTCCTTTCCATCACCTTGTCTCTGTTGGGCCTATTTGATTACTTGGGAATCGTAATCCAATCTTTAGGATGTATCTATTCCATGAGATCATGAAAATGGGGATATTATTTAAAAGGAGGGGGCCAACCATCTCAATAATCAGTCTATAAATGGGACACTTTATCATTCTTGGTGATCCAAATAAACTTGTTATTAATCAAAGACTCACCAATTTTAAGAACAACTAGCACATGAGAGCCTTTTGAGGGAAGGGAGAACTAAACAATTTGATCAAAAAGTTTATTTTCATCATAATTAGCTCTTAATGTTTATGCCCAAAGATGTAATGGAGATTGAAGAAGACACTAAAAAATCTTAGCACGTAAATATTGTCAATTTAGTTAAGCCAAATGAAATCCCAGCCCTCCTTCTTGCTTATGGAGACAAAGCATTGTCCATTTAATCAAAGACCATTTTAAATAGGTTGAGGCCCCTTCCATAAAATTATGGCATGTTTGATAAATTTTAATCATATTATTAATAGGTTGCTAAAATTTTAAAACACATTATGAATTATGGATTATAATATGAATAAAACTAATTTGAATAGAAAAATTTATTTCGACATTCTCGTCACTTTCCCTTCTACCTTGGGATTTGACATGAAATATTATAAATTTACATTGTCACAAAATTATGAAACCACAAAAAATTAAATAGAATTAATTCAACCTCAGTTTCTATTTTTTTTTTAAAAATCAATCTTAATTTCAAACTTATGCATACTATCATATAACCAATTAAAAAACTGAAATCATATGATCTATATATTTGTAGTGTAATTGGAGAGGGTGGTTTCATTGGAGTTTCTCCTCCAGTATTAATAGGGAAAGTCAGTTTGCAAACAATTAGGACATTTAATAATGAGGAATTAAAAAACAATGGATAAAATACTCTGATATATTACTTAAATTTCATACCCACCTAAATTTTTTGTAGAGTGAAATTTTCATCGTATATTATTTTTAAAAACTTAATTGGATGTGTCATGGTGAAAATTAATTTTAAATCTGAAAATATTTGTAAACATTTGAATTTCTATTCAAATCTAAACCATAATAGTGTACTATAAATCCTCACATAATAAATTAATTTATAAATAATTGTAAATTATAAATTTTATGACATATATTGTAACTATTTGATAAAAAATTTACTCATATCAACAATATATTTCTAAGAAAAGATAAAAATGATATTGAAAAATGATGCCTCTATAGTCATTAAATTTAGGGTTTAAACTTTTACTTGTATTAAATTTAATGTATATAGAAGAAAAAATCAAGAAAACTAAAGTCACACTCTCTCTCTCTCCTATACTTTCCATTATATATATTGAACTTCACATTACATCTATTTAAATTCACGTTAAATTTATATAGGTAAGAACAATTTTTATATTAAATTTTGATTTAGTAGGTAAACTATATACAAAGAACATAATAACGTATCATATCAATTATTATGATCATATATCCCCACACAAGGTATCCAAAACTAAAACAAAAAAAAACCTTAAAATATTTGACCAAAAAGAAGAGTTTAGTATATTTTAGGGAGGATTCATCCATGGACCAAGAAGAAAATTATAAAAACCTCAAATAAATGAAAAATTATAGCCTAATTATTCAAAATTAAACTTGTGTAAAGTGTACATTAGTGAAATAGATGAATAGTCATTTCCTCATTGTCATCAAAAAGTCTACCTTTAGAAGGCTTATAAAATCACTTTTTTATTATCTATATAAGTTATTTGTTCTGATTCAAAAATCTAATATATATCCATGGCTTAATTTACCATCCCCATCAAATATGTTTGAAGTCATTTATTCCATTTGAATTATCCCTATTTCCTTTTACTAGGAGTGAAAATAACCCTCCCACATTGTGTAACTAGATCTTGATAATATAATTTACTAAAGTTTATATTTCTTATTGGATAACTTTATTTACCTTTGGGAAATGAATCAAACACAAAATTTTATTTTTATCAATATTAACATCTACTAGATAGAAATTTAATAGTTTTAAGATTCAAAAAAAGAGTTGATCTAAAAGATAAATATTAAAAAAGGAATTCAAAACTTGACATGAAATTAACTTAATGGGATCAATAAGAGGATGATAAACTAAGAGAGAAGATCAATACTGATCATAATAAAAAATTAATTTATGGGTTAATAAAAAGGTGATATAAATTATACTAAAAATTTACTTTCAATGTTAGTCACCCTTGTATAGGATTCATGATTTTCCTCTTATGGGTTGGTTAAATTCCTTTGCCAAATAGGGATCATCCCAAAAATAAAATTTGGCAGAGATTAATAATGGTTACACAAATGTGGATAATAGAAAAAAATTACTAGGAACAAGGATTCAATGCCAAATTAACTCCCACCTATTTAAAAATCCTCCTTCAAGGAGCAAATGGATCTTGTTGCACTCATGTTAAACATCCTTAGTCTTGTATATCTCTAATATCTTTTGAGAGCCATATTTCTCAAAAAACTTAAACCACATGTAATTTCTTTCAATGTTTGGTCACCTTCTATAAGTAGTCTTGTCCCTTGATGGTCTTCCAATCCACCTTGAACCAATGTTAATTCTCCCCAAGAGGAAAAGGGGATAAACATCAGGCCCTTTTGCTTAGGGATTTTTTTTCTAAACCATAAATATTTTTTAGGAAACTCTTTTACAAAACATAAATTAGAAGATAGGGGATGGTCATCGATAAATACTCACGGAAGACTCTTGATAATGAATTTAATATCATGGAATGTATGAGATCTCATAGATACCTATTGGAAATTATTTAATCATGTTTCTTGTTACTAACTAGGGGATTTTTATTTTTATTTTAAAAAAAAAAGGATTTTAGGATTTCTTCTATAGACTGCACTAAACAAATATTGGAACTTGACATGATATTACCTAAATGGAATAAATAAGAGTATGTTTGTAGTCATATAAAATGTTAAAATTGGTAGCTTGAGTGTGGGTTGTGACACCCAAACAATAGGTCCCTCTTACGTGTTCTCATGACCCTTCTAAACACCTCTTGGCTTATTCCCAATCATCTATGGTCTTTTAAAACCTGATTCTAGCTCAGTTAGGTTGTACTTCCCATGTTAATTCTATTCCCCTAAGTCCCACACCTGTAGGAAAGGAATGACCAACTTGGACTATAGCACCAAACCCTAGGGTGTCCTATTGCAAAACTCCTATCCAATTGCATTTTATAACTCCAATGACTATTTCCTTTTGGTTCCTATTCTTCATCTTGTCATCCTAGTGCAAATACATTTGACCCACAACCAATAGATCTCAATAAAAACCCATTCAAATTTCATTTAGAAGAGGTTGAAAAATATTACAAAAGAAATAAATAATACAAAGAATACCATTGAGTAAATTTTCCCTATTTTATAAATAAAACCATCTAATATAGCTACAAGCATATCAAAATCCTCAAATAAGTCCCTAACCACCTTAAGCAGACCTAGTTTAGCCTTTTTGCATATGCATAACCCTATTACATCAATCACATCAAGTGGGAGAACTACATATTTCTTGATCCCTCTTTAATGTATTAGTATATAGACAGTGTGCCCACATAATGTGTGTGGATACACATTGAATGCATCTTACACAACACACTAATCGTCCCCCCTTCTTTCACAAGTTTGATCAAAGCATAATGAAGTCTAGGGTTTGAAGAATAAATCATCAATAAAAGGATTTTTGTAAACTTTTAGTAGTCAATATTTTATAAACAGGCTCACATAGAGACAATGAACAAAACCCCAAAAAAATCGAGTCTTTGTGAGTAATTTGGACAATAGTGGGACAAAAAACTATAATGTTAGACCCTAGGGTGTCCTATTTCAGAATTCCTATCCTTTCACAAAATGAAATCTAAATCTTGATTTATGACATTGTACTAGTCCTATACAACAAATTACAAACCCTATCTTGGCCATTTCATTTGATTTTTAAATAACTCTTATTTATCCATATTTATTGCTATTTATAGAAAGGCTAAAAATAAAAATAAATTATACAAATCAATAGTTGAATTATTATAATATTATTTATTGATATAGTCAACTCAGACCTTTAATTAAATTAGGAATAAGAATCTAATATCTAGATGATTTAACTATTTTTAGAATATTGGAGTCTTATTCCTAATTTAGTTAAAGGTATGAATTGACTAAATCATTAAATAATATTGCAATAATTTAACTACTAATTTGTATATTTTATTTCTATTTTTAGCCTTTCTATAAATATCAATAAATATGTATAACATGATACTTAGCTGAAAATTAGATGAAATGGTTGAGACAGGGTCTAGAATTTTCTATCCAAGATTAGGAAAATGTCACAAATCAGGATCTCACTTTCATTTTGTGAAAATATAGGAACATCAAATTAGGACACTTTAAGGTTTGGTGTTATAGTCTTTTTATGGCTTTTTTCTCCAAACTACTCACAAAGACTTTCACTTTTTGGGTTTTGTTCGCTATCCCTATGTGAGGTTGCCTATCAAATATCAACTGTTGAAAGTCTATGAAACTATTTATAGAGATGGTTTAATATTTAAACGCTAGACATGATGATGCTTTAATCAAACTTAAGAAATAAAATAGAGGGTTAGTGTGAGTAATATGCAATAAACGTGTATCCATATCCCTTGTGTGAGAATGCTACTTACATACCAATACTCTGAAGAAGGATCAATCCATATGTAGTCCTCCCACTAATGTGATTTATGTAATAGTGTTATGTGGATGAAACAATTCTAAAATAGGTGTGCTTGAGTTGTCTAGGGATTGGTGTGAGGATTTGGACATGTTTGTAGCTATATTGGATGGTTATATGCAGAGAATACGAAAATTTGCCTCAATGGTATTACTTGAATTCTTGCTTACTTTTGTAATATTTTCCAACCTTCTAAATGAAATTTGAATGGGCTTTTATAGAGATCTAATGGTCATGGTTCAAATGTATTCACACTAGGCTAACAAGATGAAGGATATGAACTAGGAGGAAATAGTTTTTGGAGTTAAAAATGCAATTATATAGGAGCACCAAAACATGACACCCTAGGGTTTGATGCTATATTACATGTTAGGCACTCCTATCCTATAGGTATGAGACATGGGGGGATGGAATTAGCATGAGAAATACAACTTGGCTAAATTGGAATTAGGTTTCAAAAGTCCATGAATGATTGGGAATAAGTAAAACGATGTTTATAAAGGTCATGAGAGTACATAAGAGGGACCTATGGGTTCAACATCATAAGCCACACTCAAGCTACCAATTTTGACATTTTATATGACTACAATTTCCAATGATTTATTTTAGTGATACAACAAAGTGAAATAATCAAATAAAGGAAAATTAGAAAGCATACCTGAACTTACCTGTAAGGGTGAAGCTCATAAAGCTATCTGATGTTGGGTGTCTATAGAGAGAACACGTCATGAAGTGTAAATCTATAAAATAAAATTAGGAGTAGATCAATCCTTAGTAGACATGTTATGTCAAAATTAAAAATGTCCAAAATCTAGGTAAAAAAGAGAGGAATAAAAAATAATGAATATACCTCACCAGGTACGTGAACCAATACAAAACCTATTGTGATGCTGAGTGATGTTGAGTATGTACTGAATATGTACTATAACAAAAGTAATATCATGAATGGATTTGAGTTCTTAATTCCCTTGAGAAAGGTTGAAGAATGTAAAGGTTGGCCCTTTATCTCCATCATCACCCACTAAGTGAATCTATGTGATCATGGATGTGTTAATCGATGTTTAGACTGAGTTTCCAATCCCTTTGAGTATGTTTCTCAAGAATACAAGGGCTACCTATTCCTTTGGCTCCATCATTACCCTATGAATTGAAGCTATGAACTAATACTGGTATCAAATGTGTGTCATATGAGATGACTCCTAAAGTCCATGAATATTCTAAAATATTATAATGTGTCATGTATAGCCAAATGTGTGTTGGAAACTAAGCCACTTTTAACCACTTGAAAAAGGTGGATATTAGGCTTGTATGAAAGTCACTCTAAAACTAAGCAATAGGCTTATGTGGAAGCCACTCAAAAATTATGCCAACCATTTACAGATGGAATAAGACACACAACTACTGAGAATGCCTGTGTAATACCATAAACTATAAAGAAGAGAAAGAAAATATGCTATGCACTTTGCCCCCAATCATTGGTTTTTGTAACATGGATTATGATCTAGAAGTTATACCAACTACCTAATTTAAAACTATAAGTGAGAGCCATCATGTCATGTGTGATGCCCCATATAACTATATTCTCTAATAAAAATTATATTGAAGCTATTGATTCTAAACTAAACTTAGGTGACAAAATTTTAGCTGAGCTTACCTTTCTACATGTTTCTATAAAATCTATTTTTTTTATTGTTTAGACAAGAATGTCAAAATAAGACACCCTACTATCTGATGTTCTAGTCCAAACTGGGCACTCTTGTCTCATACTAATTCTAAATACTATTGAATAATTTTCATTGTTTGTCTATTATATTTTACCTAGTTTAAAGTCTAAATACTATTTTTAGTGTTTTGAAAACAAACTTTATGTTTGGTAAGAGCTCTAATCTTTATGACAAAACCCCTATTTATTGCCCCCTCTTTTGAGGGTATGAATGAAGACCCTGCAATGACTTCCCTTAGAATAAAGATCCCTAAAAGTGTGTTATGCTACAAAATTACATGATATAACAATGATAATAATTTAATATATCTCAGGATATATCATGGTTTGTATGAGAGATTTTTAAATCAACATGGGTATGCCTAGATAGATATAACCATGTAATAGCATGTGAAATATAATAAACTAGAACTAGAAGCCTGGTTATTTTTTAGTTGTCAATAATGGATGCAGTGTGATGTCCATCATGACATCCAAGAAATCAAGATAATGAATGATGTGGATCAAGGAATTCAATAAAGTAGGAGAATGCATGATGTGGATCATGGCATTCAAAACCTATGAGAAGGAATCAGGAAATAAGCACACAAGGTAATTATAAAGAAGAATACAATAGTGGCCAAGGGGTTAATAAAGTAATGGACATGGGCATATGTCACTCAAAATGGAAAGCAAACATACAAGGCATCTTCAAATGCCATATACACATATAATTTTGACAAGCCACCAATAAATCTAAAAATCATCTATAATGATCCATCCCAAGACTCTAGATAGCCAATATACTCATCCACCACTCCCCAAATGGTTGTGGAGGTGACAAATCTAGCTTATGTAATTTAATTGATCACACAATTGCTATGTGTTCATGGGCCCAATAATGCAATAAGGTCATTGCACTCAATCTACCATTAAATGCCTCATATGTAAACCTATAAAGATCCTTATATAGGTGGGAAATAATAGTCCTACTCTACAAAAATATAGTGCCATATACCTCCAAAGTACACAGAATCCTATGCATCTTACATGGAATTGACATTGCACTCCTATACATAGTAAAAAACAAGGCCAACAAAATAGCCAACCACTTTTGCAAGCATGAGACACTAGACTATACAATAATTGACACTAATTTATAGTTATAGAATAGGTCCATAACATAGAATTGGATTCACTTTTGAATCAATTTTATAATCTGGAGTTTTAGCTCCATAATAGATGTGATTGGTAGGTGTCATCAAAAAAGCTAAGTTGGTGATCAGTTAGGGAGTAGGTGCTCATAAGTTAGGGTATTGGTGTTACCTTATGGTTGGTTCCCTTAAACATTGTAACTAGTGAGGTTTTGATTATGAGGCTAGATTAGAATTGTAGATACTAACAGCTATTCTCACTGTGGTTTTTCCCATATTGGGTTTTCTATGTACATTGAGTGTTATGTCTATTTGTGTGTGTGTGATCTCTACATATACATTATAATTTACATTAAAAGTATTAAATGACTAATCTTAAATCAATATACTAATTCACCCCCCTCACAGTAGATAGATGTGCTCTAACATTAATCCTATTAGGATTTTATTAATCTAAAAATTGGCAAAAAAATTTACGAACCCAATCACTATTTTGGGAAAAATAGACTCTAAGAATCTTGGGGTTTCCTTCTATTTTATTACATTTTCAAATTTATGCAATTACTACTAATTTATACAACTTGTTTTTAATTTTCCTAGGGTATCATTAAGGATATCAAAGTTTTCTTGTAAAATTTTGTTATAATAAAGTTAGAGGATTATGAAAAAAGTGACAAAAATAAAGGTGCATGACATCATACATTGGTTTGAATGGTATTTTAACACACATTCATATAAATTGTTATTATCAAAATGTGTATATCATAATATAATTAAAAAATCATATATATGTCTTGGAAATGTAAGGAATTTGTTGTGACATTCAAAAAGATAATTAAAAATATGGATTAAAGAGAAAGAAACTAATTTTTATAATTATGCATGCAGTCAAAGGTAAAAAATCACAAAAAGAGACTTCCAAACAACAACATCAAATTATACAAATATAGATATACAAACTTTCTTACGATAATAACATCAGCCCCAATCATTAACATCAAATTTCCTACCTTAACAAATGATATCGACCCCATGCACATACGGACACAATTCAATATCTAGGTGAATCACATACCTACTTCTAGTCTTTTACTGATGCCAAAAAATAACCAAAATCAAACTATCGATTAGTAAAGATAAGGTTACTGATCTCCTTAATGTTTCCCAAATATAGTAAATTGCATTATAAAATATATCTTGAATTTGGTAGTTTTTGGGGGCTTATCCCCAAATGATATTCTTGAATTTATTTTTATTTTAAAAGAGAAAAACTTATTATTATTTTTTTATTTTGATTTTGTACTAGTGAATCTCTGAGAAGCTTTCATAGATTTACTACCCTTGAACTAGGGGTTGCGAGTCACTATAACACTACAAACCATGAAAAGCCATATTTATAGTGGGTATCCATAGATCTATTTGGCTGCCATACTTTTAATTTCATGTGATAGGACCTGAAGCTTCAACTTATCTCTTGTTGTAATTTGAGATGGATATTTTATTATCTCTCAAAGAACTTAATTCTTTTGCTACATTTTTTCTCCAAAATATGGGAGGAATCTTATGTTCATACACATGATTCAATCTAAGTTGATTTATAGACAAAAGACTTTTACCATTATGTACTATTGTTTTTTCCATAGGATTTTACTTTTTTCAATAAATCCATACCAACCAATGATAATTGGATTACTAGATGTAAAATTCATGATTTTGTAATGTCTATGAATATTTAACTCTTTTTTTCCATTTTAATTTAAATGGTTAATAAGTTTGATGGACTGAAGCCAATTAAATTTTTGGAAATCCATATGCATGAAATATATTTATAAAAATATTAGTTGGTCACATATGGAATTATGGAGGGCTTTAACAACACATCTTACCTACGTGTGGCACTGGGATGGATAAGGGGCTAGCAACTAGATAGTGACTCATTAATTGTAATGCCACATATTTTACTACTTATGCCACTAACCACATTAGACAGGGATAAATTCTATCCAAAATACTTTCACACTGTAATGAGGTATGTCTCAAATCTTCTTGAAAATTTGATAGGTTCAAACTTACTGGACCACTATTATATATAGATATGACCTTGGTGGTAGACATTTTGAGATAAGTTCTAAGATTACTTGTCTTGCTAGAATGGAGCCTTTTTATTTCTCTATTCACACATTTTTATTTTAGAATTTCATATAAAAATTTCCTCTGTAACTTTATATTTAGAGAAATGTGATAGGATTTCCATTTTATTTCCTCTACACTACATGTTATTTCCATACACATTGCTCTCTGACTTTATTCTACACTTCTAAAGATATGTAAAAACCTTATAAGTAGATTTTAGTATAGATTTATGTCACTTTAAGAGAATACATAAATAAATATATTGATCTCATGGCATATTATATCTAATCTAAGACTTGGTAATTTTATTTTAATAGTTTCCTTGAGAATTTTTTAATTTTATAAAATCAGATTTATACTCAAGATTTTCTATAGCATTACAATTATTTTTGTTCATAGATAATGATGATTTATATCATGTATATTATTCATAATTCCATGGGCTAGATATGTTCCTTGTGGAATTTTATAAGTGTTTAACCTATTTCTATAAGGTTTATAGGAGATAGATGTGGAAAGTGGTCAAACTAAATAAATCCAATAATGTACAAGGACCTAGTTGGGAAATACGACTATCTATGCAATAGTCCATTTTAGATATTGGTCTCAAAGATACAATGTATATAAATACCCCTCAATACAAATATGAAAATTTTACATGGAAGCAAAGTATTAAGACATTATTTATTTTATTCATATCCTAAAGGTATGAAGACAAGATGTAACATTCCTTGTAATGGATTCAACAATATCTAATATGCAAGCAATGGGTCTAACTGAATATTTTATTTAATTGAAATGAAATTCATCTCCAACTAAAATTTAGGATAGTGTTTACCTTAACACATAATATGCATGCATATAAACAATAATTCTTATTATTCCATGATTTTTTCAAAAGTTTTAATCAGGTATATCAAATATGGCTAAGATAAAAGCTACATTGTTGATCAGTGCACAATAGAGTCACAAAAGTCCTAGCCTCAAATGATGTTATTTACTTTGGCACATGAAATGGCATGGACAATAAAAGGTTAAAGTTTATTTTTAAAAAACCACTTTAATGTTTATTCCATACTCATATACATATTTCCATTGTGTGGATCCATTTACAAAGGTGCAATGATGTAAAATAGATTAACGTATGAATTTTGAACCCAAAATATCCATAATGCATTTTTTTGGTAGTTCAATAATAAATAGTTTTCTAATACTCATCTTTCTAGGGTCTTGTGAAATGGGTGGATCCAAATAAAAAGATATATGTGCAGAGACATGGATATGAATTATTAGTTCAATGATGTGTTATACTTTTTGCCTCTTTTTCATGGCTTAATCTATTTTATTTTGGCTTGTTTGATTAAAAATTTCATAGTTTTTGGGGGCTTATCCTCAAATGATAATCATGAATTTTGTTTTTATTTTAAAGGAGAAAAATTTATTGTTTAGTTTACTTTGATTTTTTACTAGAAAGGATCTTAGAAACTTCCATAGATTTACTAGACTTGAGGTAGGGATTGTGAGTCACTCTAACAGTACAAACCATTAAAATCCATATCTATAGTAGGCACCCATAGTTATATTTGGCCATCATACTTTCAATTCCACATGGTAGGTGTTAAAGCTATAAATCAGCTCTTGTTGCCCTTTGAGATGGATGTTTTATTACCTCTCATATAAATTATGTTTTTTTATACAATTTTCTCCAAAATATGGGAGTAATCTTATGTTCATCCACTTTATTCAAGCTAAGTTCATTCCTTGACACAAACCTTTTACTATTTCCATGGTAATATTTACATTTTCTAACAAAAGGAGAATTTGTCTTGCACCATTTCCTGGATTATAATATATTGCTTGGTGTATTTAATGACTTCTTTACACCTCATCAAATTTTCATAAATTAGGAATGTATTTTAAACAAAAATATTAAGAAGGAAAAAATTAAAGTCTATGGATTTTTCTTGGTTTCTCAATCTCTTTATTTTTAACATCATTTTTATTTTCTTTATGTTCAAATAGATTTTCAAGATGATGTTCACATTTAAATAAAATTTATCAACCTAATATTTTTAGATGATGAAGAAAAAAAAAATGATTCAATAATCTATTATAGATATGTATCTTCACATCATTCACTTAAAATTCAGCTATGTTTTTTTTCATTTACTTCATGACCCTCAATAATTATATTATTAAAAGGTTGTTGAAATTACAAAGAATATTATAAAAAATGTATTCTAATATGAATGAGACTAATCTAAACATATAAAAAAGTGTTTAAAAAAATCCCTATGGTTTCCTCTTCTGCCTCTGCATTTGACTTGAAAGACCATAACTCTCCATTCTTACATATTTATGAATCCATGAAAATTAAACAAAATGAATTCAAATTTGATTTTAATTTTTAAAAAATTTCTCAATCCTAATTTCAAACTTATGCATACTAACATATAGCCAAATAAAATAAAAAATGGAATTATATTGTCTATATATTTGTAGTGTAATTAGAAAGGGTGGCTGTATTGGCATTTCTCATCTACTGTCATTCGGAAAATTTAGTTTGGAAATAATTAGAAATTTTAATAATTTATAAGTAAAAGACAATGGATAAAATGAATTGATTAAAAAAAAATCATAACCACATAAACTCTTTGAATAATTTAATTTTCATTGTATATTATCTTTAAAGACTTACTTGGCTATGTCATACTTAGAATTAATTATACCACTAAAAATCCTTGAAAACATTTCGATTGCTATTAAAATATGAACCAAAAAGGTATACCACACAACCTCACACAATTAATTTAATCATATATCAAATAAAATTAAAAAATATATGACATATTATGTAGCAACTTGATAAAATTTTGGCTCGTATGAATAATTTATTTCTAAGAAATGATAAAAATAATACTGAAAAATGATGAATCTACAGTAAAGAAA
>JARHVA010005817.1:562500-592500 GCA_037957365.1 Torreya grandis | reverse complement strand
ATCATCTAGATCCTTTTTGATTTCCTCAAACACTTGATGGTTTTCCTCAGAATCATGGTTGTTATTTTCAGACTTTTCCTCTATAGTGACTCCTTTCTCATTCTTATCTTACACTTCTTCTTCCTCACTGGAACTTGAATGCCCACTTTCTGTTCCTCCCTCTTCCTCTAGACTCTCCTCCCCAGTGTTTTCAGAACTTTCCCACTCTGTTTCCTCATCAGCAGTATAGTTATTGAAGCTTGGGAGTTTGAATTCAGCTTTTTCATTCCCTTTTACTATTTATTTCTTGTTACACCGTAAGTCCTTGTTTTTTCCTGAATAAGCATTCTTTACAATGGCCTTATTCTTGCAATACCCTTCAATTATAAGAATTAACCCCTCATGCAGGATGGGATGAGACTCCTTTTTCCTATGAGCGAACAGACTTTGGAGCAAGGAAAAATGTAAATAAAAAGAAGAGGAGATTCTTACTTTGTGTCTGAAGTGAATGAGAAATACAAAGTGAAATTTGTGGACTCTTTTGCTTCTTCCATCAAGTATGAAGTACTCGCAGATACAGAATAAGACGTCCCTCCAGATACCCTTTGTCTGCTCTAATTCGAAAAGATCTCCACTTTTTTCTAGCTGTTGTTCCTCAGCATCCATCTTAGGGAATTTGCAAAAAGCCTCATTAGAAATGCTGGTCTGCTTTGAGAATTTTATTCCCTCCATTGGAAGCCCCGTCACCTCCGCTATAAATTCCTTGGTTAGATTCACCATGATGCCATACAGGGTAACCCTATCATCAATCCAATTTTTGAAAAAAGCCATTGTGATATGGGGTTTTGAGCCATGAAGCCATTCCACGTAACTCACAACCTTTCCTCTCTAAAGGATCTTCCAGACATCTTCTTTTACTTTCCACTCTTCACAGTATTTGGGTTCCTGCTTCCTTGGTTCTCCTTTCCTTTTTTGAGCCATACAAATCTCCTTTAACGCCCAAATCTTGTTAGCTAAACAACGAACCTGGCTATTACCAATTTGGAACAGAACTTGCCTATTTTTTGGCACGTTTTGGATCCTCCTCATGTACTCTAGAACATTTCTATTTGATGAGTGTAAACCTTTCTCTGTGGATCCACTCCCCCAAATCATTAGTTTTATATTCCAATCTAATCTCACCCTCCTTAGCATGAATTGCATCATGATGAATGAGCGCTCTAAGATCCACGTTCTTGTTTAATGTCTCCTGCTAACTCACCTTGTGTCCTGTTTGAACTGCATAATTTGTTATCCAATCAGCGACTTCGTTTGCTTCACGGTAAGTATGGGTAATAGTAAATTTCTCAATTTTTTTATTTAAAGTTTTCATTTCCATCACCATAGCCTCTATTGACCATGAAACATAGTTTTTATTGTTTAAGATATTTATGATGTTCAAGGAGTCCCCTTCCAACCATAATTTAGAATATCCTGATTCAACAACTAGCTTAATGGTTTGGAGGGCAGCAGAAGCTTCAGTAATATGGTAGTTTGACTTACCAATGGGGATAGAAATAGCATTGATTACATTTCCCATATGGTTTCTCAAGACCCCTCCACATCCTGCATTCCCTTGGTTCCCTTTAGTAAGGGATAATATGTTATGTTGCTTAGTAAAAATGTATTTATATTTTCAAAATAAGTTTGTGTAAATTAATTGTGGAGGTAGACCTCTTAGACTCTCAATTGCCTTGTAATTCTTTAGTCTATGATTGGTCACATTATTTATGGAAAGAGAGAGGATTTTTACTTCAATATAACAAACCTTGAACATGTAATCTTCACCTATGTTTAATCGATATTGAGATTGAGGATGTAAATGCTCAGACCATTTTAGATTTTTTTTCTTGGCCATCCATAATACACAAATTACATGGTGGTGACATCATTGATTAATAATTTTATAATGTCAAATGTGGATGGAGAATTCATGAGATATGATTGTATTGCAATAGGGACCCATATTTATTACATTATAGTATATGCATAAAATGTCTTTTTGAAGGATTCTCTCAAACTCTTTGAACTAATGAAGTAAATAGAATAAACCTTAACCTTGTAGATTTTAATTATGTTTTATTATCATGCCATAGTAATAAATTATTATGGATATTCCATTTTGATGCTAATAAACATCATCAAGATCATACTAATGACTCAACAAGAGTAATCACCACTCTTGTGTTGGATGTGGAGGTGTATATAATTGAGCATACTGACCTATAAATTTTGAAAATTAATCAGATTGTGGCAGTTATTAACTTTAAAATCATCTACAACATAAAGGCATGAATTAAAATCCTTTAATGTATATTAAATTTATAATCCCATCACCAAAGAATGCATAGAAGACCAATCAGGATATGAATCGACATGAATTTTTTTCTACATATATCACTTACATTCTTCATGGAAAGAGATAGTCTCATTTCCCAACAAAGTGAATCGGTCCAAGGTGGTTCAAAGAGAGAGAGAGATTTGGTAGATTAATTTCTCAAGAATTAGGGGTGCCCACATTGTACAGTCTAAAAGGGAATATACTCTAGAAATAAAAATAAAAAAAGTATGCATTCCTTTTCAAAGAGTTTTGTCTATGCAATTAGTTACATTTTTTGTGGGTCAAAGCTACAAATTGAATGCCACATGGATGTATAATGGTCATAGTTTGTGATATAATATGAATTTCATTGTAAAATAATCACCATTTAATAGAATAAATCCAAAGTAGTAGGTAGGGTTCATAAGTTTTAAGTTTCAACCATGTGGGGGTCTTCATATCCTACACTAAAAATCAATTTATACAATAGTAATTGGCTTAACATATATTTAGGAAAAAACTATTATGATCCTCATCATAATATAATATTATCCAAACATATTGACAAGTTGATGGAAATACTTTTGTCAAAAATTTGATTATGCGAGTATATTTTGGTCACCAAAAAAACACTGATTCGAGTAAGAAAATATATGTTGGTATTAAAAAAAAGATGGATTCGAGTAAGAAAGTATATGTCAATCTCTAAATAATAATGTAACTATTCTTCATATACATTTAATATTACAAAAACCACCACCACCACCACCATCAATAATAAAAACCATGGATTTGAATGGTATTTTAACGCATACACATTCATATAGATGTGGATATCATAATTATATTAAAACAATGATGTATAGGCCTTGAAAATGTAAGGGATTTGTTTTAACATTCATAATGATAATTAAAAAGAGATATTGAGTTAAATGAGAATTCTTTATGGATGGCAGATGGTGGATGGTTGGTTGTCATTCATGTTGTTTGTTGTGGTTTGATGTAAAAACATGATCTTATGGATTTGGAGAGAATCATCCAAAGTAGAACAAACCAAGCATATCAATGATGATTAATCCAAATTAACAAACACTAAGTAGGATATATAAATACCATCGTTAGAGACATTGTAAAGTAGAAGAAGAATTATAGAGTAGAGAAGATTATGTCAGGAAGAATATGTAGATAAGTAGAGTCTCAAGTAGAGGCAAAGAGACTATGGAATGTGGTGGTGAAAGATCATGATCTCACCATTATGGAAATTCCAAAGATATGTGTAGGCATCACATTTTTGGAAGGTCATAGAGGGGTTGATAGAATTAGGAAAATCAACTATACCCCTGGTATGTGTGCATGATTTTTTTCAATCAAAAAATTAATTAACATTAATCTTCAAACATTAACATTATAATATGAAATGCATGCAGAAAAAATTTATTTTAGATATGTGATGGAGTACATGGACCTACTTGATGAAGAAAAAATTGTTTATAAATATAGCCACATGGAAGGGGGAGAGCTGGGCAAGAAATTAGCTTTTGATAAATTTACACTAAAACTCACCCCCAAATCAGAGGGGGATGCACTATGAATCATACATGTGTTTACAACACTCTCCCTAGTGTTCCTTAGGACCAATCCCAAATTGACATTGAAGGCATAGAGCACATCTTTATTTAAGAATATGGAGGCCTATGTCCTCCCCAACCCATCTTTATATAATGCATAAATTGCATCCCCTTCCCCTTCAGATGAAAAAAAAATAGGCCAACCTTTGAGAGGCCATAACTTTTGACCTATAACTTTGTTTGAGCTCTTCTACCTACCAAAATGACCATATCAAAAATGTTGTTACTTTCCTAGGTTGATTCATTAGTCTAGCAATGATTTTTATATTTTTTAGAGGCCATATGTGATCATTTGAGGGTTCAAAATTATGATTTAATTATTTTTTTGGGTTTTTTTCTATTTCAAGAAATTATATATTTTTAGAACTAGACATCAAATTTACTTGAATTTCATCCCATAGTCTAGTTGTAGTTTTTAGGATATTTTAGTTCATTTTTGGGCTATTTTCAGAGTTTTTAATAATAAGGTTTTTTTTAGATTTTAGCTTTTTTTAAATTTTGCATGTAAACTCTAATTTTTGAGTTGAGGCTTATTAAATAATGGTTTGGGTTTCTAATTATGGGGATCAATCAATACGAATCAATTCTCAGTATTGTTTCAAGATCTTGGCCTATTGGTAATTTTCTTGTTCTTGTTAGTTTTTGAGTTAATTATCTGGTATCAGAGAAAGTTCAAATCTTGGAAGAGTAAAGAATGGTGAGAGGATGAGGAACTATTTCATAAATGAATTGGAATACACAATAACTATAGAGGAAAGTTCAATAATTAACATAGGTTATAATCGATCAGCAAAGAAGACAAATTGGTGATGAGGAAGACACAAATCGTGATGAAGAAATTTATCAAGAAGAAGAACAAAAAGAGCAGCCACCATCGATGGAAGAGAGGATGGTTCAAGGTTTATAATGAATAAATTAAGGAATCAAGTTTGATGTTCCAGATTATGGAGGTATTTTAAAACTAGAGGAGCTGATAGATTGGATGAATATCATGGAGAAGTTATTCGATTGAAAGACTATGAGAGAAGACAAGAAAGTAAAGTTTTCATGTAGGAAATTGAAAGGTCATGAAATGATTTGGTGGGATCACTTGTAGAAAGAGAGATAGAGAAAAGGTAAAGATAAGATTAATTCATGGAAAAAGATAGAGAAGAAGCTGAGGGAGAAATTTCTTCTTGTTGATTATGCAGAAACCTTATATAGAAGATTTAAGAATTTAAGGCAAAAAGATCATAGTATACAAGAGTATATAGGTGAATTTTATAAGCTTTCCATATGAGTGGAGCATGATTAAATAGAAGATCAAATGGATGAAAGGTATCAAATGGTCTGAAATTTTCTATTCAAGATGAATTAAGCATGCATATAATACTTCACATGGAGGAGGCTTGTCTATTAGCTTTGAAGGCAGAAGAAAAAAAATAGATAGAATTTCATAAAGACATATGCTTGTCCAAAAAGAGGTATATTCCATCCAATAATGGGATGAGGTGGGTTTAATAAAACATGAGGTAGCTTTAATGCCAATAAAAGTGAATCATCACATGGTGTAGAAAGGAAAGATGATAATAGGCAAGGGTTTCAATACCAATAAAGAGGAAGAGGATTTCAGAGAGGATGAGGTCATGGTGATGCAAGAGGATGGTTTATAAATAAAATTATATATTATGTTTATTATATATTTGGAGAAGAAGGGCACAGAGTGTTTGAGTGTCCACAATATCAAGATCAAGAAAGGAGACAAGAAGATCACCAAAGAGTAAATCTAGTTGAGGTTGAAATAGAAGAATAAAATATTGAAGTTGCAGTAGCTAATGTTGGAGAGAATCTCATGATGAGAAGAACCATGATCGCTCCAATGAAGGATCAAGTGTAGAATAAATAAGGTGGTGATGCATGCCTAGAATAAAATATTTTCTGAATAATATGTGCTTCAAGTGGAAAGGTATGCAAAGTAATTATAGATGGTGGTAGTTGTGAAAATATGGTTTCTAAAGAAATTATTGAGAAACTAAATCTAAAATGTCGAAAGCATCCTAATCCTTATAAAATTTCATGTTTTAAGAAAGGGAATGAAGTTACAGTAGATAAAAGATGCTTAATCAATTTTTTTAGAGGAAAGAGTTGTAATGATGAAATATGGTGTGATGTTATTTCGATGGATGCATGTCATGTGTTATTGGGGAGAATGTCGAAATTTGACAAGAAATTAGTTCATGATGGAGTAAAGAACATACACACTTTTTGGAAAGGTGGTACAAAGGTAGTTTTGTTACCTCTTAAAGAGGAAGAGAAGATAGAATTCATGCTCTATACTAAAGAATTTATCCATGATATGAAGGTAGCAGGTTGCTATTGTGCACTAGTATCAAAGAATGAAGAAATATAAATGGTGCCAGTACCAACATAACTAGAAAGAGTGTTGAGAGAATATGTAGATGTTATGCCTGATGAGTTACTAGATGGTTTACCACAAAAGACATATATTTAACATTGCATTTATTTGATTCTAGGATCAACTCTACCCAATCAAGCAACTTATAAGATGAGTCCAAAAGAACATGCAAAATTAAATAGACAAGTTACTAAATTGCTAAGAAAGAAAGTGATAAGGGAGAGTATGAGTCCATGTGCAACACTAGCATTGATAACTCAAGAAAAAGATGAAGGATGGAGAATGTGTGTGGATAGTTGAGAAATTAATAAAATTATAATAAAGTATAAGTTTCCTATACCTTGTTTAGATGATATGATGGATGTGCTTATAGGAGAAAAATATTTTACCAAGATTGATCTTAGGAGTGGTTATTATCATATTCAAATTTGTGAAGGAAATGAGTGGAAAACTACATTCAAAACTAAGTATGGCTTATATGAGTGGTTGGTGATGCCATTCGGATTATCTAATGTACCTAACACATTTATGAGGGTTATGAATCTAGTGCTATGAGAATATATTGGTAAGTTGTTGGTTGTTTATTTTGTTGACATTTTGATATTCAGTAAGACTAAAGAAGAAAACTTACAACATTTGAGAATAGTAATGGATTTGTTAAGAAAAGAGAAGTTGTATGCAAATTTGAAGAAGTAAAAGTTTATGCAAAATAGTTTGGTATTTTTGGGATTATAGTTTCAATAGATGGTGTGAAAATGGTTGAAGAAAAGATAAAGGCAATTGTTGAGTGGCCTATTCCAAAAATAACTATAGAGGTAAGAAGTTTCCATGGTTAGGAATTTTTTATAGAAGATTTATTAAAAATTTTAGTAGTATTGTGGCACCAATAACATATTACATGGGAGGAAAGGAAATTGTATGGACTAGAGTATCCACAAAATAGTTTTAAATTTTAAACAAGAAGATTACAAAAAGACCACTTTTAGCATTACCAAATTTTGACAAAGTGCTTGAGGTTGATTGAGATGCTTCATTTGTGAGAGTTGGTGTTTTGTTGAGTCAAGAAATAAAACCAGTAACATATTTCAATGAGAAATTGAATGAGGTAAGAACAAAGTATTATACTTATAATGCCATATTTCAGTGAGAAATTGAATGAGGTAAGAACAAAGTATTATACTTTTAATGTTGAAGTCTTTGCAATTGTACAACCATTAAGACATTGGAGGCATTATCTAGTGCTTAAGGAGCTTATACTATTTATAGATCATGAAGCTTTGAAGTATGTGAATAAATAAAAGAAGTTGAATAGTAGGCATGCAAAGTGGGTTTCTTTCTTGTAGGGGTATACTTTTGTGTTGAAACATAAATCAAGAAAATAGAATCAAGTAGTTGATGCATTGAACAGGAGGATGGTGTTATTAACTACTGTGGTGAGTCAAGTAGTTGGATTTGAAGCTATTAAAGAATTATATGATATTGATCCATATTTTGGAAAGATAGTTTAATAGTGAAGGAATCCATTAACAGGTGGGAAAAATATTATTCATGATGAGTATCTCATATAGGAAGGTTATCTCTTCAAAGGGAAACAATTATGAATTCCATTTGGGTCTCTAAAAGAAAATATAATATGAGAATTACATAGTGGTGGAGTATCTAGACATTTTGGTAAGATGAAGACAATGGATTTGGTAGAGGAAAAGTATTTTTGGCCAAATATGAAGACATCTATCATCAAGAAAACAAACACCAATATCATTGTCAACAAAACCAACACTTCACTATCCATAACATCAACCGATTCATTTTCAAGTACATCTATTATAGATAGAGTTTTCATAATGCTAGAAGCACTTAATGGAAGGAAGGAAATTTATAAATGACATTAAAAAAATATGACAAAAGTTTTGTATACCTCATGTAAACTCATCCCCCAAAAATTCTTCCATTATTTTCTCTCTAATCTGAAAAAAATCAAACACATTGATCACTCTAAGTACTATTATTTCCCTTCATCACTAAGCATACTAAGGTCATTAAAATTATCCACTCATATCCATGAGATATAATGAATCCTATTGAAATTTTATGTTTATTCTAATATATTGTATGCGTGAGGGTGATATTCTATGTACTCAACTTGTTTGTCCTTTGGGATGAATATTTTCTTACCTTTAGATAACTTAATGTTTTTTCTACAAGTTTTCTTTGATCGATGGAATGAAGTTTATGTTCCTCCACCTAATGCAAGCTATGTTCATTTCTTGACAAAAAACCTTAGTCCATTTTCATAGAAATGTTTAAATTTTGAGACAAAAATAAAAAATTGTCTTGCACCATGTATTTGACTATATTGTATTCCTTAGTGTATAAAACTACCTCCTTCTACCACATTAAATTTCCATAAATTAGGAATAGATTTTAAACAACAATTTTAAAAAGTGAAAATTTAAAAGTTATGGATTTTCAATTGTTACTCAATCTCTTTATTTTTAGCATCATTTTCTTTAGTTTCTTGATGTTTAACAAGATTTTCAAGATTATGCTGAAATTTGAATAAAATTTATCAATTTCATGTTTTCAAATGATGAAGGCCAAAAAACATGATTTAATAATTTATATTTTATAGATTTATACCTTATTCTTAGTGGCATGGAATTAAACCATGGTTAATTTCATATCAAGAGATATGCGACATTTGGGTAAGATCCAAAGAGGTAGGGATATATCTTTGTCAAAAATCACTTAGGAATCACACCTATCCTACCCCTTTGGCACGTTTGAAGAGCATACCTAACTAAAAGATAAACAATCACCGAGTTGTATGCCTACCAGCCAATAAAACCAACAAGAATGATACCTTATGGCTCATGAAAGAACCAAGTTATAAAATAAGACCCAACATAATTTCAATTAAGACCAAAATTAGAAGCATGCCCCACAAATTCTAAAATCATTGGAGAGGAAGCCAATGACCAACTGAGGAGAACAAAAACAATGTTAGTGAACTAAGGAAAAAGGGATGGATTTAAAAATATTCTATTAATAAATTTTATTATTGTATAGGTCCAATATGATTAAGAGATCATTCCTTACCTTTGATGGCCACCATAAGGGAGCAGGAACAAATCCTTTCACTTCATATTAGTCAATATCCCAATTAGTAAGTGCATCAAAAAAATTATTAAAACATAGAAGAGTATCTAAATAAATAACCATGTCAAATTTATATTCACATGATTTAATTTTATGGAAAATTCTATAAATCATCCATTCTTTGGAATTATTATAACTAGGGCCTGAAATTAGCTTCATCCTAAACATAGTTTTAGAAACTGACTAGATGCTTCCCACCTAACCTACCAGGAAGACTTAAGACCTTCCATAATAGCTTGCCTTTAAGCTAAATTATTTTCATTAATATCAATTTTCATAGAAAAAAGAAAGACATAGAGTTATCCAAATCCTTACCAATGCCTCCAATGATGGCATAACCAAGATTTCCCTTTGAATATCCATTTGTATGGATTTTTTTAAATCATGGTATTGGAATAAAGGAATAGCTCTTGCCACTCTAATCTACCTAGGAGTGAAGGGGGAAATAAACAATGTGAAGAGCTTAAAGAATGGATATCCCATGTTAGGAAGGTGTTTTAGGGTGTTTCATCAAGTGCATGATAGATTATTTTTATATTATTGAGAGTGTGCTACCAAATCCTAACACTATCATTAATCCTTTTCTTAAAAATTATAGCACTTCACACATTCCACATATTAGATAAGATGAAAGCAACCTCAACCCAAAGAATCTGATCAAAAAATATTTCAAATTATAACATGCAGCTCCAATCTTCATCGGGTTAAATTTGGGACAAAATACATGTCAATGGGATGACCAAAAGACACACCAAGAATTGCCATTGCTTAGTAATTAAGGAACATGAAAATAATAGATGAGAAAAAGTTTCCTCCTGATCTATACATAAGACACATATAAAGGGGCTATTAAATCCTTTTTTCATACATTAATCTCCCTTGAGAGCTCTTCCGTAAAGGAGAAGCTAGATGAAGAACCTAACTTTAAACCATAAATTGTGATTCCCATGTTGCTCAAAAATATTTTTAAGAGGCTAAATTGAATGATGACAAAGAGAATGATAACCATCTGTCATAGTGTACATTCAATTACATTGTCCTCCCCAAGCCAATATGTCTTCCTTATCTAAGAAAGAAAGATCTTTATCTTTAAGAATATGAAATTTTTTTGTTTTTAGATTCCAATGAATCAACCGAGCTTCAAGGTAAATCCATTTCATTTCCATCGCATTGTCTCCATTGGGCTTATTTAATTACATGGAAATTGTAATCCAATCTTCAGGATGTATCTATTCCATGAGATCATGAAAATGGGTATATTATTTAAAAAGATGGGGATAACCATCTCAATAATCAGTCTATAAATGATCCTTTTTACCATTCTCTGTGATCCAAATAACTTGTTCTTAATCAAAGACTCACCAATTTTAAGAACAACTAGCACATGAGAGCGTTTTGAGGGAAGGACGAACCAAAAAATTTGATGAGGAAGTTTATTTTCATCATATTTGGCTCTTAATATTTGTGCCTAAAGATGTAGTGGAGATTGAAGAAGACACCAATAAATCTTAGCAAATAAATCTTGTCAATTTAGCTAAGCCAAATGAAATCCCAACCCTCCTTCTTGCTTATGGAGATAAATCATCATCCATTTAACTAAATACAATTTTAAATAATTTGAGGCCCCTTCTATAAAACTTATGGCATGTTTGATAAATTTTAATCATATTAATAATAGGTTGGTAAAATTTTAAAACACATTATGAATTATGGATTCTAATATTAATAAAATTAATTTGAATAGAAAAAAAATTATTTTGACATACCCGTTGCTTCCCCTTCTACCTCAATCTTTGACTTGAAATATTATAAATTTCCATTCTCACAAAATTATGAAACCAAAAAAATTAAATAGAATTAATTCAACCTCAGTTTCTATTTTTTAAAAATTTCAATCTTAATTTAAAAATTATGCATACTATCATATAACCAATTAAAAAAATAAAATCATATGATCTATATATTTTTAGTGTAATTGGAGAGGGTAGTTTCCTTGGGGTTTTTCCTCCAGTATTAATTAGGAAAGTCAATTTGTAAATAATCAGGCTATTTAATAATGAGGAATTAAAAAATAATAGATAAAATAAATTGATATATTAATTAAATTTAATACCCACCTAAACTCTTTGTAGAGAGAAATTTTCATTGCATATTATCTTTAAAAACTCAATCAGATGTTTCATGGTGAAAATTAATTATATAGATGAAAATAATTGTAAACAATTCAATTTCTATTCAAATCTAAACCATAATAATGTACTATAAAACCTCACACAATAAATTAACTTATAAATAAACGTAAATTACAAATTTTATGACAGATGTTTTAGAATTTGATAAATTTTTTGCTCATATGAAAGTAATAACATATCATATCAATTATTATGATCATCTATCCCCTCACAAGGTATCCAAAACTAAAACAAAAAAAACTTAAAATATTTGACCAAGATGAAGAGTTTACTATATGTTAGGGAAGATTCATCCATGGACTAAGAAAAAATTTTAAAAACCTCAAATAAATCCAAAATTATAGCCTAATTATTCAAAATAAAACTTTTTTAAGGTTTACATTCATGAAATAGATGAATAGTCATTTCCTCATTGTCATCAAAAAGTCTACATTTAGAAGGCTTATAAAGTCATTTTTTATTGTATATATAAGTTATTTGTTCTGATTCAACAATATAATATATATCCATGGATAAATTTACCATCCCCATTAAATATTTTTTAAGTCATTGATTCCTTTTAAATTATCCCTATTTCTTTTTACTAAGAATGAAAATAACCCTCCCACATTGTGTAACTAGATCTTGATAATAAAAGTTACTAAAATTTATATTCCTTATTAGATAAATTTATTTACCTTTGTGAAATGAATCAAACACAAAATTTTATTTTTCTCAATATTAACATCTACTGGATAGTAATTTATAGCTTTAAAATTCAAAAAAAGAGTTTATCTAAAAGTTAAATATTCAAAAGGGAATTCAGAACTTGACATGAAATTACTTTAATGGGATAAATAAGAGAATGAAAAACTAAGGGAGAAGATCAATACTGATCATAATGAAATATTAATTAATGGGTTATTAAAAAGGTGATAGAAAATATATGAAAAAATTACTTTCAATTTTAGTCACCCCTCTAGAGGATTCATGATTGTCCTCTTATGGGTTTGTCAAATACCTTTGCCAAATAGGGATAATCTCAAAAATAAAATTTGGTAGAGAGTAAATATGGTTACATAAATGTGTCTAGTAGAAAAATTCTACTAGAAACAAGGATTCTATGCCAAACTAGATCCCACCTATTTAAAAATCTTCCTTCAAGGAGCAAATAGATCATGTTGCCCTCGTGTTAAGCATCCTTAGTCTTGTATCTACCTGACAACTTTTGAGAGCCATGTTTCTTATAAAAATTAAACCACATTTAAGCTCTTCCAAAGTTTGATCACCTTATAGAAGTAGTCTTGTCCCTCAATGGTCTTCCAATCCATCTTGAACTAGTGGTAATTCTCCTCAAGAGGAAAAAAGGCTAAACATCAGGCCCTTTTTCTTAGGGATTTTTTTATAAACCATAAATCTTTGTTAGGAAACTCTTTTTTAGAACTTAAATCTGAAGAAGACAGAGGTTGGTCATGGATAAATACTCATGGAAGACTCTCAACAATGAATTTAATATCATGGTATGTATGAGATCTCATAGAGTCCTATTGAAAATTATTTAATCATGTTTCTTGCTAGTAGTTGGGGTATTTTTATTTTATTTTTTAAAAGAAAGTTACGATTTAAAGATTTGTTCTATAGAATACACTAAAAAAATTGGAACTTGACATGAAATTACCTTAATGGAATAAATAAGAGGATGTTTTTAGTCATATAAAATGTCAAAATTTGTAGCTTGAGTGTGGCTTGTGACACCCAACCCATAGGTCCCTCTTATGTGCTCTCATGACCCTTCCAGACACCTTTTTGATTATTCCAAGTCATCAGTGAACTTATGAAACCTGATTCCAAATCGGGGAAGCTATATTTCCATTGATAATTCAATCCCCCTAAGTCTCCAACCTGTAGGAAAGGAATGCCAAACTTGCACTATAGTACTGGACATTAGGGTGTCCTATTTCAACACTCCTATCCAATTATATTTTTAATTCTAATGGCTATTTATTTTTGGTTCATATCCTTCATCTTGTTGACCTAGTGTGAATACATTCAACCCATGACCAATATATCTCTATAAAAACCCATTCAAAGTTAATTTAGAAGAGGTTGTTAAATATTACAAAAGAAAGAAAAAATACAAATAATACCATGGAGGTAAATTTTCTTATTTTTTGCATACAACCATCCAATAAAGCTACAAGGATATCAAAATCCTCACATCAGTCCCTAGCCACCTCAATCACAACTAGTTTAGCCTTTTTTCATCTGCATAACACTATTCCATAAAGCACATAAAGTAGGAGAACTACATATGGATTGATCCCTCTTTAGAGTATTGGTATGTAGGTAGCATGCCAACACAAGGGGTGTGGATACACATTCAGTGCATCTTACACACACTAACCCTCGCCCTTTCTTTCTCAAGTTTGATCAAAGCATAACGAAGTCTAGGTTTTTAAGAATAAATCAACTCTACAAGGAGTTATATAGATTTGTGGTAGTCAAGACTTGTATCCAAGCTCACAAAGAGACAATGAACAAAACCTACAAAACTCAAGTCTTTATGAGTAGTTTGGACAATAGTGATAGAAAAAACTATAACGATAGACCCTAGGGTGTCCTATTTTAGTGTTTCTATCCTTTCATAAAATGAAAACAATATCCTAATTTGTGACACTGTCCCAGTCCTGCACAATAAATTCTAAACCCTGTCTCAACCATTTCATCCAATTTTTAGCTAACTCATACTTTATCAATATTTATTGATATTTATAGAAAGGCTAAAAATATAAATAATTATACAAATTAGTAGTTAAATTATTTCAATATTATTTACTTATTTAGTCAACTCAAACCTCTAACTAAATTAAGAATAAGACTCTAATATTCTAAATGATTTAACTATTTTTAGAATATTTTAGCCTTATTTCTAATTTATTTAAAGGTCTAAGTTGACTAAATTAGTATATCATATTTCAATAATTTAACTACTAATTTGTATAATTTATTTTTATTTTTAGACTTTCTATAAATAAAAATAACTATGTAGAAAGACTTAGTTGAAAATCAAATAAAATGGTTGAGACAAGGTCTAGAATTTATTGTGTAAGACTGGGACAGTGTCAAAAATTAGGATTTGGATTTCATTTTGTGAAAGGATAGGAGTATCAAAATAGGACACCCTAGGGTCTGGTGCTACAGGAATTTTTTGTTATTATTATCTAAATTATTCACAAAGACCTGAGTTTTTTGGTTTTTTTTTCATTATCCCTATGTGAGCCTGCCTACCAAATATTGACTATTGAAAGTCTACAAAAATCCTTTTATAGTTGATTTAGTCTTTAATCCTTAGAATTAATTATTCTTTGATCAAACATGAGAAAGAAGTGGGAGGGTCAGTGTGTGTAAGATTCACTAAAAGTGTATCCACATCCCTTATATGGTAATGCTACTTATTTACCAATACTCTAAAGAGAGACCAAGCTATATGTGGTTCTCCCACTTGATGTACTTTGTCTAATAGTGTTATGTGAATTCAAAAATTCTAAACTTTATGTGCTTATGGTGGCTATGGATTGGTGTGAGGATTTGGATATGCTTGTAGTTATATTGGATGGTTGTATGCAGAGAATAAAGAAATTTTCCTCAATGATATTATTTATATTCTTGCTTGATTTTGTAATATTTCTTAACCTCTTCTAAATGAAATTTTAATGGAATTTTATTGACATATATTGGTCATGGGTCAAATGTATTCATGTTAGGCCAACAAGATGAAGGATAAGAACTAGAAGGAAATATATATTTGAGATAAAAATGTAATTACACAGCAGCACCAAAATAAGACACCCTAGGGTTTGATGCTATAGTCCATATTAGGTTCTCCTATCCTACTGGCATGGAACTTGGGGAGATGGAATTAGCAAGGGAAATGTATCTTGGATATACTAAAATTAGGTTTTAGAAGTCCATGAATGATTTGAAATAAGCAAAAAGGTGTCTGGAAGGGTCATGAGATCACATAAGAGGGACCTATGGGTTCAGGGTCATAAGCCACACTCAAGCTATCAATTTTGACATTTTATATGACTACAATTTCCCCTCCTTTATTCTAGTGATATAACAAAGTCTAATACTTAGATAATGGAACAGTAGAAAGTATACCTAAACTTACCTACAAGGGTGAAGCTCTTGAAGCTGTGTGATGTTGGGTGTGCATACAAATAGCATGTCATGAAGTGTAAATCTAAAAAATAAAATTAGGAGTAAATCAGTTCTTACTAGACATGCTATGTCTAAAGTAAAAATGTAAAAAATTTGGGTAAAAGAAAGAGAAAGAAAAAATAATGAATACACCTCACAGGGTACATGAACCAATACAAACCCTATTATGATGTTGACTGATGTTAAGTATGTGTTGAATATGTACTATACCTAAATTAATATCATGAATGGATCTAAGTGCTCAATTTCCCTAAGAAAGGTTCAAGAATATAAAGGCTAGCCATTTGGCTCCATCATCACCCACTAAGTGAATATATGTGATCACGCATGTGTTAATCGATGTTTGGACTGAGTGTCCAATCCCTCTGAGTAGATGGCTTAAGAATACAAAGGCTAGCTAGTCCTTTGGCTCCATTATTGCCCTATGAAGTGAAGTTATGAATGGATACTAGTATGAAATGTGTCATATGAGATGGCTCCTGAAGCCAATGAATGTTCTGAAATATGACAATGTGGCATGGATAGCTAAATGTGTGTTATAAACTAGGCCACTTTTAGCCACTCAAAAAAGGTGGAGATTATGATTGTATGAAAGTCACTCCAAAACTGGGTAATAAGCTTATGTGGAAGCCTCTCAAAAATGTTTACAACCATCTATAGATGTAATAATTCACACAACTACTAAGAATGCTTGGTTAATACCATAAGTTATAAATAAGAGAAAGTAAATGTGTCATACACTTTGACCCCACTCACTAATGTATGTAACATGGATTCTAATCTGGAAGTTATACCAACTACCTAATCTAAAAATGGAATATATTTACATCATGTCATGTGTGATGCCCCCTGTATCTGGATTCTCTAATAAAAATTATACTGAAGCTATTGATTCTAAACTAAAATGTAGGTGACAAAATTGTAGTTCAACTTACCTTTCTACCTATTTCTAGAAAAGCTAGTTTTTTTGTTATTTGGACAAGAGCACCAAAATAGGACACCCTACTATTTGATGTAGTCCAAACATGACACTCTTAATCCTATACTAATTCTAAAGACAATTTTATAATTTTCACTGTATGTTTGGTCTATTCTACATGGTTTGAAGTTTGAATACTACTCTAACTATTATAAAAATAGATTTTTCAACTAGTAAATCTAATCTCTATGAAAAAACCCCTATATATTTCCCCCTCTTCTAAGGGTAGGAATTAATACCCTATAATGACTGACCTTAGAATAAATAGACTTGAGATTGTGTTATGCCACAAAATACATGATATAGCACTGATAATCGATAAGATATCTCAAGATATAACATGGTTTGTATGCGAGATTATTATATCAATAAGGGTATGCCTAGATAGATATAAAAATTTAATAACTTGTGCAATATAATGATATAGAACTATAAGTCTAGTTAGTTGTTAGTTGTAAAAAAAGGATGGAGTATGATGTCGATCATGACATCCTAAAAATCAAGATAATGCATGATGTGGATCATGGAATTTAAGAAAGCAAGAGAATGCATGATCTGGATCATAGAATTGAAAACATATGAGAAGAAATCAAGTAATAAGCACACATGGTAGGAATCACTAAGAATATAATACTAGCTAAGGTCCCAAGTAAACAAGGGACATGGGCACATGTCACTCAAATTGGAAAGCAAACATACAAGGCATGTTCAAATGCCACATACACATCTAGTTTTAACAAGCCACCAATCTATCTAAAAATCATCTAAAATTATCCATCCCAAGAGACTATATAGCTAATGTACTCATCCACCACTCCCCAAATAGATATGGAGGTGCCCGCTCTAGCTTAGGTAATCTAATCAATCACATAACTACTATGTGCTCATAGGCCCAATAATGAAATAAGGTCATTGCACTCAATCTACCACTAAATGCCTCCTATGTAAAATTGAAAAGATCCATATATAGGTGGGAAAGCATAATCCTAAGTTATGAGAACATAGTGACATATACCTCCACATTGTGCATAATCCTATACATCATATATGTAATTGACACTTTACTCCCATCCATAGTAACAAACAAGGCCAATAAAATAACCAACCACTTTTACAAGCATGGGATACTAGACTATAATATAACTAACAATAATATATCATTGTCACTCCCTCTATAATGTATACCTCAGGACACACCAATAAAATACAAGGATGCATGATCAATATCATCGACACCCATCACATCCTACAATGTCACATGCCATCCACTAACTAGTAAATACAAAATGGGATACACATCCTCCAGAGTCATAGTAATCTCCCCTATAAGAAGATAGAAAGTACATGTATCTACATTCTACCTCTAACATAAGGAAGTAATTAGATACCTATCCCACTACACTGTACCTAGGTCACACACATGACCCAACCATACCTTATCCATAACAACTCTCTCATTAGTAGACAATGGTAATAACCTTAATGTTTCCATCATGTGGCCCCTAAAAAACTCTCTCATTCATACCTCACCTTAAAAACACTAGAACTAGCATATATATCAATCAATAATGCTAAATCGAAAGGAAACACAATAACAACAGCTAACATAGATACATCTCATAAAATCCTACCTATAAGACAATAGTGCTAGGTACAAGATAATAACACTAGATAAGAGTGCTACAACCTAGATAAGAGTGTTGAAAATTGGAAATGAGTGATGGATGTAGGACAAGAGCACTATAACTATTAAAAATTTTCCTAGGAAAATTTAAATATCTCAAAACACCAAAAATAGGCTTCAAAACCAACAAAAATGAAGTGTTTTAGTTGCTTACCAGGGTAACATCACCACCAACCTCAACTTAGGTTGTTAACTGCACAAATCAAGTTGTACAGGTGATTATCTCCTTGGCATATCTCTCATTCAAAATATCTAAGTCTTAACCTATTCAATACACAAATGAATTGAGAATCAATGCAATTTCCTATATTACCCATTTTTCTCAATCAAAGTAAAATACCATTTTTCCCATAACTCAAATCTTGCAACTCTATGTTTCAAAATATTTCTTTGAATAGAATTATGATAATGATACCTTCAACATCACATAAGCTTCACTCTCTTACTACTTCATTTGACTACTATGACATTCACATATATATATTTCTCTTACACTCGGATGTACACCTTAGTCCTCACTAAACAAAAACTTGTTTTACTTTGAAAAACTTAGTATAATCAATCAAACAACCTTTCAAGCTATTTATAACAAGCCAACCTTATTTATACTTATGCCACTAGTCATCACTTTTAGGTCAACCTCCTCTATCACAAATTTCATCCCTCTCCCCAAAATGGGGTCATCATTCCTACTATTCCTATTTCTACACTTACCCAACATGCCCATCCACTCTCATAGGTAGATACACCATGGTTTGTACACATCTAGTAATCAGATTACCATATTTATCTTAGGTTAGTTGAGATATATAGTTATTTAAATTACATGGGTTACTCAACATTACATAGGACATCTAGAGGGTTATAACTTCAAATTACAAATATAGAGACTACTCAGATATAGTGGTTCAGATCATATAGATCCATAGTGATTTCAGCTTACAGGCACATAGACTATTCAAATATAGTGGTTTAGATTATATGGATTCATAGTGATTTTGATATAGATATAGACTCAGAGACCATATTTGAGGGTATATACATACTAATCATCTCATGCATATGATTTCATACAACATGACATAGTTACAAGACCATATAACAAATTAAGGCATAGTGTAGAGCATAATGTTTTTATCTCTACTTTTGTACATGGGGTATGGCATGATAGGTCATATGATAAATATATTCATGTTATTTAGCATCCAATATTATATAGATGAAATGACAATAGATTGCATTCTCTTTTTTCACATTGACCAAAGTTTTAGATTACACCTAGCTATACCTAAGTTATCACTAAGTTGGACTATACAACCATCTGCAGTGGTTGGTATATTATCTGTTAGGACTTAAAATTCCATTGGATAGAAGTGCTAGAAATTGACACCCTAGTGCGTAACATTATAGTCCAATCTTAGCACTCCTACCTTATAGGCTTGAGACATTGGTTTTGGGATTATGAGCATTTATCAGTTTCTATTTAGATATTCAGAGTAGGGGCATGACAAATTTTACTCCTTACAACATACAAATTCTATACACACAATCCATATTACATGAGTTAATGTGGGACATAGGATAAACATTGGTTTTGGGCCTCTGATCATTCCTCATTTGAGCCAAATTTAGCACAAGGGAAAACATTTCCCTCCTTCTCCATGTTACATAGATTCCACTTTTAGATTTAATACAAGGGGAATCCATTTAAAGTATTTATTCTTTCTTTAGGCACTATTTGACTCTCCATCCACATCCCTAGCCAAGAACTGAGTTAGACCATTTTTAGTACATTTATCTCCACACAAGTAGGTTCAGGTATGTATTCTCTTCTTCATTATTTTACTCTAGTACTTCATTTTATTGCATGACTAGAAATAAAGAGGTACAAATATAACACCCTAAATTGGTCAAATAACCACACATATCATGTCTTTTCACAATTCTTTCACAAGAGTCTGACTAGATAATATGAGCTTTATTAACATTAGCCATGTCTTTTATTTTTCTTATCTTAGTCTTATTTCTTGATTTGGTCACCTTTATACTTATTCCCAGTCATGTGTATCCTTCTAGACAATAATTCTAGCTCAGCTAGACTTTATTTCCCATGTTAATTCCATCCCCCTAAGTCTCAAGCCTATAAGGTAGGAGTGCTAGGATTAGACTATAATGTTACAACTGAGGGTGTCAATTTATAGCACTTCTATCCAATGAGATTTTGAGTCCTAACAGATAGGTTTCTTCACTTAATGAGTCCCAATCCCTTCTTAACTTTATCCTTGAATTTTGTTTATCATTCCAATGTTAGCCCAATATGAATAAATTTCCCAAATTCAGAATAAAGAGTCTCCTATATAAAGGACTTCACAAGTAATTTTATATTTAGTAGCTAATACTTTGGCACAATACATAATTAAAAATTAGTCAACAATATCACTCAACATTTTACATCACACATAGATTTGAATGATTGATCAAGGAAAGGCCTAGGTGAAGGTTCATTCTTGCATCTACCATTTGTATTGATTATGCATGTTCCCTAAGAGAGAGTTAAATTTGATCTAAGACCCTAGTTTGAGGGTTAATATAGGTATTGGTTAGGATAATATGGGTTCTAGATCATGCGATCATACTTCCCCTTAACCTAGTTTCCCCCTTTTTCTTTTGATATATTTTTTGTTTCATGTGTGTAGGTAGACCTAGGGTTTGAGTATTGAAATAAATTTATAATGAGTTTCATCAGAATTCAACATCTAAAATTTTATAGGTAGGCTCACATAGAGATAATGAAGAAAACCTAAAAAACTCAGGTGTCTATGAGTAGTTAGGATAATAGAAGTAGAAAAGGACAACAATGCTAAAAACCCTCGGTGTCATGTTTCGGCACTCCTTTCCTTTCATCGAATGAAAGTCAATTATAGGTTCCTAACATCTTCCTAATCTTGCACAATAGTTTTCATCCCTCTAAATCAGTTATTTTATCCCATTTTTCTAGATAAGTTTACTTCTCTCCCTATGTAATTAATTTGATCAAATCTATATTTTAGAATTTTTTATTAGATTTTTCCCTTTAATCTAAACCATTTATTATTTAAGAACTAAACCCTAGTTTCCCAAAAATAATAAAACATTTGGCATGTTTGATTCACATCGAGTTCACCAAATGATTTAACTATTTTTAAAATATTGAATTCTTACTCCTAATTTAATCAAAGGTCTAAATTGACTAAATTAGTAAATAATATTTTAATAATTTAACTACTGATTTATATAATTTATTTGTATTTTTATCATTTCTTTAAATAGAAATAAATATGGATGAAATAAGACTTAGCTAAAAATTGGATGAAATAGATGAGATAGGGTCTAGAATTTTCTATGTAGGACTAGGATAGTGTGTCAAATTAGGATCTGGCTTTCATTTTGTCAAAGGATAGGAGTGCCAAAATAGGACACCTTAGGGTCTAATGCTATAGTCCTTTTTGTTGTTGTTATTATTGTCCAAACTAATCATAAAGACATAAGTTTTTTGGGTTTTGTTCATTATCTCTATGTGAGCATACCTATCAAATGTTGACTACTAAAAGTCTATGAAACTCCTTCTAGATATTATTTAATCTTCAAGTCCTAGATTTTATTTTGCTTTGATCAAACTTGAGAAAAAATGGGGGAGGGTTAGTTTGTGTAAGATATGATAAAAATATATTTACACCCCTTATATGGGCATGATGCTTACATACCAATACTTCGTAGAGGGATCAAGCCATATGTAGTTTTCCCACTTGATGTGCTTTATGCAATAGTATTATGTAAATGCAAAAATTATTAATTGGGTGTGCTTGAGGTGGCTAGGGATTGGTGTGAGGATTTGAATATGGTTGTAGCTATAATGGATGGCTATATGCAGAGACTAGATAAATTTGCCTCAATGGTATTGGTTGTATTCTTGCTTACTTTTGTAACATTTGAAAACCTCTTCTAAATGAACATTGAATGTGCTTTTATAGAGATCTATTAGTGATGGATCAAATGTATTTGTGCTAGGATGACAAAATGAAGGATAGGAACTGAAAGGAAATAACTATTAGAGATTAAAATACAATTAGATAGGAGTGTTGAAATAGGACACCCTAGGGTCTGGTGCTATAATCCAAGTTGGGCAATCCTATCCTATAAGTGCAGTTTGTAGGGGGATATAATTAGTATGGAAAATGTAACCTGGCTAAGCAAGAATTAGGTTTCATAGTCCATAGATGACTAGGGATAAGAGAAAAGGCGTCTAGAAGGGTTATCCCCTAAATACACCCCTGACCCCCCCAAATACATACATACATACCTACTTATTAGGATTAATCAGTAGAAAACATTAATAAATTTAGGAGCCAACAAAATAATGGATAAGTTAAATGTAATAACTAGAAAAACAAATTAAAAAAATAAAACTCCAACCTTGAATAATTCTTATTGATTTCATAAATCAATTTGTTATATTTATAAATATATAAATTTATATTATTATTTATTGCTAATTGTAGACAATCATTTAATGTACTAGATAACTGATAGTGTGTAAATTGACATAGCTTTGGTATACATGACTTATTCCCATACATATTAATTCTATTCATATTATTCGCTACCCATTTTTTCATTTATTAGATCAACCTTCCCAAATTTATATTATTATTACATAATATTTGTGTATTATATGTCTAAATAACTAAAAATCATTCACAAACTGTCTCATGATCCAAAATAATTATTTCTATTCTTTGGATAGATCAATTATACCTAAGATAGTTCTACCACTATAATGCCATGTTAGCTTTTGCCTCCCCTATTTTTCATCTATTTTTTATGTACTTATTATTATGTTTTATTGATTAGGTCTTATGATGGATTGATTATATTATATATTATATGATGGATATGTTGATTTGGATATGATCATGTTATCTTTTTATGTTATGATTCCTTGTTATGTTGTGTTGATTAGGGGTTACGATGGATCAATTATCTGATATATTATATGATGAACATGCTAATTTGGATATGATCATGTTATGTTTTTATGTTATGATTTATTTCACACCTCTTATATGATATATGATAGGAAATGAATTACAAATGCAAATGTCTATGGTTTTTTATTATCATTGATTGATTGGCTTCAGGGTACTAACAATCATATGATTTGTTATCATTAGAATATGCACTAATACTTGATGTAGCTTTGTCCTACTTATTATTTCATTGGAAAAGAATGTAAAAATTAGAGAAAAAAATAAACAAAAAACAATTTACAATTGTATGTGGAGTCAGATTTGGCATATTTGACAAGATCATAAAAGATTTTTATGTTGATTCTTTAATGTGTTGTTATCAGTGATATATTACCATGGTTATTGTCATTACCAGGATTATTTGACATGTGTAATGAGAGTGTAGGAAATAGATAGAAAAGGAAAACAAGGGAAGGACAAGAGGTGGTCAATTCCTAAACCAAACACTGTCCCAATCTATGTTAAGTGGTGTTTAGCCATGTGCATGTAATCCCTAGTGGTTATGTGTGTGTGAAATTTTTGATAAGTCTTATTGTTGATTTTTTTGGATCCTTAGGTTTGTATACCATATAAGGCCCTTTTAATTATCTAGTAATGTGTTCATACAATATTATTATGTTAATTAAACACTTCGTCAAACATTGATTAAACTCTTTAATTTTAATTTTCGTATTTTTTTGAAACATGAAATTTGAAAGTCTCAAAACACATTTAGAAAACCTTCTGTTGGACTAAAAAGGGGTCCCATAGGTTAGTGGTCCAAGGGAACATTTTGGGAAGTAATATTCTTATGATTTCATCCTTTTATGTACCTTGGAAAGTGGAGGATCTGCAACCCCAAAATGGGACACTTGTCCCCATTTGAATGGGTGAATAAAGAACAACCTCCTTCACCATATAAGCAAAAATTTGCCTATTTTCCATATATTATGAATTGTAGCAGGATTTGAGAGAAGGGAGGAAACACTGGAAGCTTGAAGAGGAACCAAGAGATAAATCAAGTGCATAAAATTCATAAGGCTAGTACATCTTTTTATATTTTGAGTAATTATTTTATATGTGTGATTTATGATATGAATTCATATGAAATGGAAAGTGGATTGTAGTCATGGTTTAATGAAAATTCTAGTTGTGATTGCATGTAAAGCCTAGAATGTGCTTGGGGAAGGGAATTTTTTTATATGAAAGAGAAGCTTAGGGCATGTGTAGGGTACTTCTTAGATTCTTTTCCAAGAGCTAGTTGAGAGAGAAGCTCAGGGCCAGGGTAGGCTGCTATTTGGCTTCCTTTCAAGAGCTAGTTGGGGGAGGAACATAGGGCTTGTATGGGCTACTTGTTGGTTCCCCCTCTTATTGGAAATTTTAAGAGAAGTTATAAAATATGTAGAAATTACTGTAGTTGATGGTTTTTTTTCTCTCCAAGTACAATCCTAAGGGAAGTGCATACATCTATAACTAGGAAGCTATAGGGTCGTTGTTAGGAATAACTTTTACATTTGTGTAAAATTGAGTATTTATGAGATGGTAAATAGTAATAGGTTGATTTATCGAGAGGTAAATATTATTTATTGAGTTTCTGTTAACGATATGGTTAATACGCTAAGTTTGTATTATGATAAAATATTATATTTTTGATATATTGTTAATAGTTATAACAATATATAATATTTAGTGGTGTGATATTTTATAGGTTTTGGGTGATAAAATTAAGGAGAGAATAAATAAATATGATTCCTATAAATATGTATTTTGAAATGAATAATTAATCATAGAAATCATAGCAGTATATTATTTATATTGAAATAATTTGTTATGTATCTTTGGCTTCTCTATACATGAATTAATTCTATGTTCAGCTCTTGGAATCCCTATCATTGATATCAAAGCAGGGACATTAGGTGGTTCTTTTCATGGAATAGTAATTTATTTTCAGGGGAAGAACTATTTTTCATCACTACCCTAGCCGATGATATTTATTCTAAGTTAAATCTGTAGTTTACAATTTATTGCATTAGTAGTATTTTAAAAATCAAAATATATTGCAAGAGGTGTCTTAGGAAAATCAATTTGTATATCGATACTATCACTAAAAAACATTACTACTTGGAATGAAAAACATAGCTTAAATATATATGCTTTTTACCATTCACAGCTTGTGATTCACTCTAACATGAAACTAGGACCTTCATACAACATGGAATCTTGATATTGATGGGCTCTCATTATGTTGTTTTGATACAACATACAATATTGGTGGGATCTCATATTTGGTGATTTGGTAATTAGGTAGCCTCAAATTTCTAATATGGATCTATATTTTCTATGCAAGATTAGTACATGGATTTTATGCCACTTTTCACACTGTATCAATATGTGATCTGGGTTTACAAAACCCAAGCTCATTATCTTCATTATTTCTAAAAAGCTTTGAAGCATTTTTTCCATGTAATTTTTGGCATCTCTCATCAATGCCTGTCATACATGTTTCTTTTCATAGTGTGGCATGATCTGACCCATAAATGCATCCTAATCATACTAGAATTTTTGACATTTACGGTTTGATTGACTACACAATTTTTTCATTATTTGTGTCATCCAATTCATTTCTTTCGTCAAGTGTATGTATATCTTAGGTTTATATTTAGTATTTTTTGTGGTCAATAATTATAAATTTAATGTATTTTACAAAAAAGAAAACAAGTCATTTTGTGTTTTGTGTCAGAATGTATAAATAAGAATCTTCTAAGTTTTTTAGACGTCTAAGTTTAGATAGGCTTATGTTTAAACACAAGGTTTTATTTTTATTGTTTATAAACATTAAAATTTCAATAGTTTTTTGACATAATTATATGTTTCTATCAAAATTCATCAAGATGTCAATGTTTCTTGTTAGATATTTTAGTTATATAATAAATTTAATTCTTTATGATTTTAAATTATCAAAAAGACTCACTTCTGTGTTAAAAACCGAAAGTGTCTATATATATATATATATATATATATATATATATATATATATATATATATATATATATCAAAATTTCAAAGCCATAGTGTATCATATTGGTTGTCAAAACTAAAATGTAAGTTTTTTTATTAGGTCCATTGTCAAAGAGTTGTCATAATGTCAAAATTTGTAAAAATAAAACAAAAAATTGCTTTCAGATGCATTTTTGCTTCTACGTAATGTCCATATTGTGGAGAGTATTTCCCTTAGAAAATTCATTACTTCATCATTTGATTAAGTAGTGGACATATTAGAGGATGGAGGCACATGACGATGCAGGGTATTGAAGCCTTTCACAAGTGACTAACGAAGAGGCCACTTCTTATTTAGTGGCACATTTATGTGGTGTATGTTAATAAGAACATAAGAACATTCCTATTCACATGCATTTTTTTTAGTGTGTTGATTTTCAAATAAAAATATTTGTAGATATTTAGGAATATTCATGTTTTTGAAAAACTCAATTTTGGTGAGTAGAAGAAGATTTTGAGGTAAACTCAACGATGGTTATCCATTTAATTCCAAGCTTGTGGATCTTGGAGATTCAGAATTTAGGCACCAAAGGAGGAAGGGAAAGTATCATAGGAACCCAAAGAGGAAGGGATTATTCCTGTATAATTTGTCTCACTACTATGCCTTCACGAGATTAAAGAGATAATCTATGGAGTTGGTACCTAGTTTAGTCAGTACTTTCAAGAGTTGACCATACTGCAGATAAGAGTGTGAACATTTTTACACCATATTAAGACTATGTGGGGAATGTTAGGAATAGATTTTAAATTTGTATAAAATTGAATATTTATGGTATGGTAAATATGAATAGGTTGATTTATCAAGAGGTAAATATTGGTTACTGGGTTTTTGTTAAGCTTATGGTTAATACAGTAAGTTTGTATTATGATATAATATTATATTGTTGATATATTGTTAATAGTTATAATAATACATCATATTTAGTGTTTTGTTTTATTATAGGCTTTAGGTAAGAAAATAAGAAGAGAATATAGGAATATGATTCTTATAAATATGTATTGTGACTTGAATAATTAATTAGAGAAATCATAGTAGTATATTATTTATATTGATATAATTTGGCTGTATATCTTTGACTTCTTTATGTATGAATTAATTTTATGTTCAGATCTTACAATCCCTATCAGCGTTTTGTTTCCTTGAGTTGGCCATGTATATATGTGTGTGTTGAGGCCACCTCTTGAGCTTTGGGGTTGACTAGGTTGGATACATCTTATGATGTCATAAGGATTGGAGGTGAGCAATCTTTTCTTATAAGTTGATAGAAAGCTATGGATCTAGGAGCGAGTGTCGCAAAATGCAAGGGGACAAAGATACATTGTCTATTACAACATTTATGTGTATAAATTGTTTTTATGAAAAACAAATTGTGTGAAATATTTTAAGTTTTTCATGATTATTGTAGCATATAAATGTTCAGAAAATGATTAGTGAATTTGTAAAAGCTTTATGTCTTGTGCATTAGAAAATAAAATATGGTGCTAGGTTATTTTTATGTAAAATGAATTAAATAGATGATACCTAGTTATGTGTACTTAAAAGTATTTTCTTAAATTTCAAACTAATTATTAAAAAAAAAAGATTAAAATGTTTTATTGATTGAAATTAGTATAGAATTTGAGAATGGTTGTGCTTTTGAATTATATATATTTATGTGGGTTCTTGATTATTTATGCACCATATGTTTTCAAAAATAAGGAAATATACATGTATAATAAAAAGAGAGAAATAGTTTTTAATTTCACTTTAAGTTAAAAATAGTTATTAAATTATCTTTTACATAACTATTGTACTTTTTAACACAACTAGATTAAAATAAAAAATATAAATATAAATAATAAAAATAAAATTTATCAAGTTCTCCATTTCCTCTCTCATACCTTCAAGAGAGAGACTAAAACAATACATTAGAGCTCCCTCTCAGATTGAAAAAAAAATTAACAATACAGTTTTATTTTTAGAAAGTCTATTCCTAAAATATGTTTGTGTAGACAAATAGATAACAAAAAATATTTATTATTTTTTGATGTGATCTCTTATAAGTGAAGAATCCATTGTGACTTGAGAAACATATTAAATTTGTAACACATCTATAAATAATATTAGAATCCTAGCATTGTGATGGTATGATTAAATGATAATAATGTAAGTTAAAAAGAGAGATACAAAACACTTAACAACAATAACAAAAACAATAACAACAACAACAACAACCACCACCACCACCACCACCACCTCCTATATAAATTATTTGGTTAATAACTAGTGTAACATATTACCCACCTTATTTTTTATAAATGAAAATTTAAAAATTATATATATATATATATATATATATATATATATATATATATATATATATATATATATATATATATATATATACATACATATATATATATATACACACACACACACACACACACACACACACACACACACACATATATATATATATATATATATATATATATATATATATATATGTAATAATATATATATATATATATACATATATATATATATATATATATATATATATATATATATATATATATATATATATATATATATATATATATATATATATGTATATATACATATACATATATATATATACATATACATATATATATATATATATATATATATATATATATATATGTATATATATATATATGTATATATATATATATATATATATATATTAATATTACCCGAATAACATGTAGAATGTAATATTTTACCTAAAAATAAAATAATAGAAAGTATTAGTAACATTATTATTCTTCTAAAAATAAAATAATAGAAAGTATTAATATTTTACCTAAAAATAAAATAATAGAAAGTATTAGTAACATTATTATTCTTCTCATGCGGTTGGTGGAGTGTCTTTGAAAAAAAATGTGGATAAATAAAATAAATATAGATTCATACTTATTATTTTAAATCTCAAAAAACACACACTCTTAACCCTGATTGATTGATATGAAAAGGATTATTTACCTCAGTAACTTTCTATGAACTTATGTTTAGCTATATACTTAAATATACATAGGGAAGAAAAAGAAATTAAAAAAGGAAAAGAAAATAAAAATGTATAAATATGCCACCTTTATTAAACAATGATTACTATTGTTGTGTATTCAATAAAGAGAATTTAAAAAATTATAATAATAATAATAAATATCACTGAAACATGAAGTTCTTTTAAAAGTAAAGAAACCTCATATGTATGCATCACTTCCATAGCTCGTTGGATATAAGTAAGAACAGAAAATTAAAATTAAATAATAAAATAAAAATACCCAACACAATT
>JARHVA010005817.1:470000-557500 GCA_037957365.1 Torreya grandis | reverse complement strand
GGTACTAATAAATTTGGTTAAACAATAGGCTAAATAGGATCAACCTCCACCTTGGGTACCAAGAGAGGAGGGGGGATAGGAGGGGTAAATCAAGTATGACCAAATAAATTGACTATAAAATGATAAACATGGGAAACAATTGGGGAAATGGAAATTGGAAGGGGTGTAGTCTCACCTGATGTTTGATGATGAAATGGTATCTTTCCATTTGAGTCTTGGATGCTAAACACTTTTACTCTTTGTAATTATTCCTCCTCATCAAAAATATCCTCTCAAACTACCCCTTATGTGACTAGCTCCACTGATGGTCCTTCCATTATTGGGGTCTATGGAAAGGACCAATCCTTCAACTTCCTTATATAATAGATGGTTATCTTCGGATCTATGGAAGGATCCATTTATGTGGTTAATGCAACCACAATAAAAACATTTGGAAATGATGAAACATCACCTTGGGAAGGGGCTTCAAAATTTAAGAATCCAAGCAAAAGGGTTCATCTTGCTTTCCCTCTTGTGAGGTATCTAGTACCCCTGGTTCTTTTTTAACATCCTTAAGTGCCATAATGGGTGTTTGGGAGGATTTCCCTTCTCTTATGGGATGAACATGTCTGATAGTCAAAAGTTCATATGTATCCCTTTGTTTAGCTAGTGGGAGTTTGGTTTATGCCTCCGTATTGGAATATGAATGTTCCCCTTAAATAATATTTATAATATCTTTCTTCAATAGAATTGGTCATGCCATTTCCAATACTTGATCTTAATTATCAATGTTGAGTAATAAAAAATCATTATCATAGGGATATTATTGATACTTATTCCCAATCCTTTGATATGGTTTTGAACCTATCCATGGGTATCCTAGTCCCTATGATGCATTGAGGTCAAAAATAATACTCTTTGTACTTCCCTACCTCATAAAAGTGATTCTAATTAGTGTAGCACATTATTACAATCATTAAGTGATAACCATGAAGGTAGGACTTCTTCTTATGCATATCCTCATCAATACCACACCTAAATTGGTAGGCTATTTCCTACTCTACTATGTTGTTTGGGACATACATTGGGAGCCAAAAAGGTGTAATCCTATGTCTAATTACCATGATGACTATGTAGTCAAGGTATAGCCAGTAGTCTCCCCTTATCAATAGTGTTTCCATGAGACTTTTTGATATCTTAGGAAAGGGGGATTCATGGATGGCCCTATATAACTATGCGTAAACATCCTCAGTGATGTGCATAATATTATGAATGTATGAATATATGTGCATGGAGTAAGAATAATAGATCATGTTATTTATATATTCTATAGGGGGATCTATAATGAACCATTGTGGATGTAGACTATCCCCATTACTGCATCGAGCAAGTAGGACACCATCTTGAAGTAACCTCCTAATGTCATCTTATCCTTTTTTTTTAATTTTCTCTTGTAACCTTCCTCCAATCACCTTTACTGGATCAAAGGTTAATTGAAATGTCCTCATAAAATAAATAAATATAACCCACTCTAGGTGGAGGAATTTGATGTTTGGGTATCTAAAAAAACTATTTAATAGGGTCATTCCAATCGAAATTCCTTCTAAACTTTGTTATTAGTGTTGGATACTTATGTGATAAGTTAATTATTTAATTTTAGAGCATTGAAATACTAATTTACTAATCAATAGATTTGTTTCTTCCATGCCACTACTTTAGTAAATATACATGGCTTCTAGAATAAGAAAGGGCAAGTACCTTTGAAATTTGTCATCAAAGATGCATGTTACGACATTTTTTGATCGAGGTTATGTAGGTATGTTACTCCAGATATATTCCCTATGGAGAATAAGTCTTGAAGGAGGTAAATATAGGGCATGAATTTTGGATTCACAAATTTAAAGTGTAACCCTTGTATCTTGAGTGTAAGAAGTTTTGTGGCTAATTAGCACTAGGTTGGAGTTATCTTCATGCATGTGTGTGTCAACCTTGTGTATGAAATCCCATAGTATTGAGTAATTATTATATTCATTCTTTAATAAAGTAGGTTTAAAGAGTGTATTAGTGTACTAAGTATAATATTTAATGGAGAAAATTGCAGAGAGCATTCCCTAAACTGCCCAAGATGAAGATGACATTGTTCTTCAGTTGATCTAGTAATAGTCTAGTTTGTAATATAATATTTTGGATCTCTTTAGTATGATGTTAATCTGAAGATTCTAGTGTCTAGGGCTCTATCAAAAGAGAGTAACTAAATTCACAACTTAGCTCAAGATTGATTAGCTCAAGATTAAATAGACACATCAACATTAAAACTGCATTAATATAACTTTGGCATTGATTTTTAGTTAATGCACCACTAATGTCCAACATATATAACTTTTATTTGTTTGTTTAATTCAAACTTTTACACTTAATTTGGTGGTTATTGCATGTATGAACCATTTATTTTTAGTGTGAGTGCCACATCATTACCTTTTTCCAAGTGTTATTTCATCACTTATTTAACTTATTGAGTAATGAATATTTTGGTAGTTCAAAGTCAGGATATACATGAGGTACACGAGTATCCTAAATAAAAGTTCTAAAAACTGTTACTAAAGATCTAAATATTTTAAATAAAATCCTTGACTAATTTTACCAAAGAACTAAATGTGTTGGGTAACTTCACTAAATAAAATCATTGAACATTTTCACTGAAGACCTAAATATGTTGGGCAAATTCACTAAACAAAATCACCAAAAAAAATTGTTAACAACCAAAATGTGTAGAACTCTTCTACCAAAAAAATATTGAACACCTAAATATTTTAGAGGAACCTATAGAAGAAAAATTTCAAGTAAATCTTACCTAAGACCTAGATAAATTGAAGTGTAAAAATGGAGACTTTATTTCAAAAGAATAATGGTCAAAGAGTACGTTTCAAACTATTAAAATACCTAGTGAATCTTGAATACTTTCTTATAAAAAAAAATTTTTTAAGTGAAATGCTAAAGAATAAATCCCTTTAAGGTATGTGAAATTTAGAGTGCTGAAGAAAATTGCCAATTTTTTTCATTGAAAACCTAAAATGTGTTAGAGGAATTTGTTGATAAATATTTTTGAAGAGAATCACCAAACAAAACCATCGAAGACCAAAACATGTTGGAATATTTTGGTAAATGAAATTTTTAAATAGAATCACTAAAGAGTAAATTTCAAATAAAATTTATAAAAATTAAGTTTTGAATAGAATCACCAAAGAGTAAGTTCCAAATAGAATCATTGAAGACCCTTTCTAGTGATATGTAGTTCTGTCAAGAATTTCACCAAAGAAAATTGCCAAAAATTACATATACATAACTTATAAAAATCATTAGTAGGTTAGTCCCAAAATTACTCATCCATACATGTGTTGAATAACTCAATACATAAGGCTTTCATTTTCAAGAACTTTTAAGATAGAGTTATAAGCCAATTTCAAAATATAATGGGTCTTTATTATGATGAAAAAAGAATGCAGGTATGTTGGGTACAACTAATGGTGACTCAAAGGGGAAATATTCATGAGTATCTGAGAATCTAGAGCTTTTGGTTAACAATTCTTAAATCAAACATGAACCATTATAGACAAGATAATCAAATCAAATATATACAAGTGACTTCCCTCAGTCATATACAACATACTTACAATTTTAGTTATACTAGATTTGTTTATGAGGAAGTTATTTACTTGTATCCTTATTATGAGGACATTAACAAATAATTGGGATAATGTTAGGTTTCCCTCTAGTTTTTGAAAAAAGATTTAAAATTTGTGAAAGCTCTAATATTGCTCTATTGCTAGACAAACATCCATAGCCTAAACAGAGGTGTCATGGGCTCCTTATCTTTCCCTCTCATGTGTTATTTTATAATACATGGTGAATTGACCTTATTTCACCATTTTAATCTCTTTGATCACCTTAGGATTTTTCTTCTAGGCCTATTAGATCACTCTTTTTATGATGCTTTGATACTTATGTTTGTTGTATTTAATTTTTAAGAACATTTCTAGTAGAGGGAGAGTATAAACCTCAATGAGATGGTATAAATGAAATCATAAGTTTACCAGATTGTCCCTATCATCTATACCCATATCAATGGTTATTTCTTCAACCAAGTATTAGTTTGATACGTGCATTTGATCTAGAGAAAGTGAAAAAACTTTCTAAAATCTGTATGTAGTAATGAAAAAAACTTTCACATGCTTGATTAAAGTATTTAGTGTTATCTTGCTCATGATCCACATTCCTATTGTACACCTGACTTGTAAAAATCTAAAATATATGGATGCAAAATTCTATAAATAAACAAATTTATGTACCTAATCTTGGCATGTTTTTCCACATGATGTTCCTTTGGATTTTAAACATGTTAAAGTAAGTCTTAATGGTTTGGATACTTGATTAGAACACACTAATGAAATTGAATAAAATTACTATAAGACAAATGGAAATGTCTAATCTACAAAGTATGAAACTAATCTATAAAAAAAATTGTTGAAACAAGGAAATCTAACCTAGGAAGCATGGAAACTTATCTATGAAAACCATAAAATCTATTCTAATAAAACAATAAATCTACCCTAATAGTATTCTTACAGTCAACTTTGTTTCTATTTAGGAACATTTACAAATGGTATAGCCATGAAGTAATGATTCAAAAACTATCCATTGACCGCATATGTCATCTCATTGCCTTGCAAGTCCCTTAGACAAAAAAAATTATTACCAAGGATCTCTTAAATATGATAAATTACAATCCATAACGGGTAAATTTTTTAGTTGTCCTTTATTTTCATGGGTATTATCCCATGGAATCACTAGGTCAGACATTGTAAATGATTTGAACATTACTCTTTTGTCAAACAATCTTTTCATTATGTCTTGATGGTTACTAATGTTATATAAGGCCTCGGTCCTTGAGTCTTTGTTTTCTATTATGACCAACATTCAAGAATCCACCTTCTCATTTGGTTCCATGTATTACTACATAAATTGATATGTTAGCAACTTAAGAATGATTTAGAAACCATGTTGTCTCCCTTAGACCAATAATTAAGGAGGGGATTTGAGTGCCTATTTATATATTGTTTGATCAACCCATAGTGCATACATCAGTATTTTGTGCCAATACATATGTATGTCTACTTCAAACTTTTTAGTGGAATAAATTAGGTTCTTATTTATTGATTTAGCCTACCCATTTCCTTGTGGGTAATTTTTAGATGATGACATGATGGTGATTCAATTATCATGGGTCCATTCAGTAAATTAATCTGATTGGAATGTTGGACTATTGTCATAGACTAGATAGATAGGAGTACCAAATCTAGTTGGGATATTCTCCTTTAGAAATTTGATCACATCTTGTGTTATTGATTGCTTTATATATATAAATTTAGTCCATTGCATGAAATATTATATATCAGAGAGTATAAAATTATGTCTAACTAAATATTGGGACTAATGACCACAATAAATTCTAATCCCCATCAGGAAACTAGTCTTCCTTTGATGATAAGTTATAGAGGAATGGTTATGTGTTCTTCCCTTATTTTTAGGACTTGTATTGATGGCACATTCAAATATGAACATGTGTGTCCTTGAATATTGTTGGCCAATAATAACCCATTCTAAGGATCTTATGGGTAGTGTTATTTCTAGAAGGATGACAACTACCTATCTTCTAGTGCATTTTGTTTAGAATTTATTGATTTTCCTCTCATTTTATAAATCTCAGGTACATTCCTTCATAATTATCTATATATAATATCCCTTTTTTGATAATGTAATGATCTACTTTGAGTCTCAAATCTCTCCATTGTTCTCTTTTGAGCTCTAGAGAGCAAGTAACTATGAGTAAATATTGAATAATGTTAGTATATTAGTCCCCTTTAGATAGTTTATTTTGAATAACCTCTTCAACAATGATGTGTGGGTGAGGATTAGTCAATAGGTGAATGATGCCTTGACCTGTAACGATCTTGGTAGGCTTTATTTCCATGTCAAACTCCTAACATTTTGCCATCCATCTTCCTCTTTGCTCTCCCAATTTATTTTTTGATAAAGTGAGCTTAACAGTAGGATCAAATACAATGACAATTATCTTGTCCCTCAAGATGTAATGTCATAATTTATTCACCAATTTTTTGAGGGTAAAGATTTTTTTTATCTATCAAGGAATACCTGAGTTATGAATCTTTCATGTTTTACTCATGAAAGTGATAGGATGTTTGCTCTCCTATTTCTTATGGGTGAACATGGCAATAATAGTATATTCTAAGGTAAATTATTATAGTAAGAATAATTTAGTAAAGTCTAGAATTATTAGTATAAAGGCCAAGGATATTTCATATTTAATACTTTAAATGAATTTTGGGCCTCTTTTTTCCATTACAATTTAACATCTTTCTTGAGCATTGCCTTCAAAGGTTTAACAATTTCTGAAAAGCCTAATATAAACTTTCTCATCAAGTTTATCTTCCCAAATAAATATTTGATTTCATTCCTACTATTTGAGAAAACAATTTTTTATATCCCTTTAATTATATTTGAGTCAATAGTAATCTGATATTTGTTGATGATATGAACCAAGACCTTGTCTTTTGTGACACCAAATATACTCCTTTTGGACTTCATTGAAATACCAAACATTCTACACTTTTAAAGATTGATCCTACATGACTAGTCCTTGATTTTGAGAAGATAGTAAGGTCATACATGTAGATAATTATACATTTACATATTATTCCCTAAAAGTCATGGTCTATAGCTTGTTAAAATATGTCACATGTGTTAATTAGTCAATTGGCATCTTTTTATATGCATAAGTACCCCATTTAGTGGTGAATGTTGTCTTCATTCTATCTTCTAATTCTACCAGTACCTAGTTATAACCTTAAAATCCATTAAAAAAAGACATCATTCCTAAACCACTCACTATTTAGATGAATTCATCTAGGAAAGGTATCAATTAATTATATTTCTTGAAGGCTTTGTTTTAGTTTCTAAAATCTACATGGAGTCTAATCTATCCACTTTTTTCCTATCTAGAACTAAATTAGCCAACAAAGTAGAATGTCTAATATGAAAAAATATTTTTCCACTCAGTAATTTATCCACTTCCTTCTGAATAAGTTATTTTAGGATAGGATTTACTGGACTTTAAATCTGCCTAAATGTTTTGTTTTCCAAATTCAATTGAATTATATAAGTGATGATGCTTAAATTGGAAACCTTTAGGTCTTCATATGTCCATGCAATTACATCCTTTTATTGAGCGAGTAAAATTTTCACTCTATGCCTTTCCTCTAGAAGTATAATTGAGACCAATCTTGACATAGAATGGGTTATACTCGTCTCTTATATTTTAACTTTTAAACATAGATTCATTTACTTTTGGTTTCCTTGACTACTAATATTGAGGATCCAAATCAAATGTCCTTTTTATGAAAAACTTTCCCAAAGGGAGGGGGTTTTATTCAAGTTGAAAAAATCCTTCTCCCCATATTTCCTCTTAGAATAAGTAACTAATTTACTTGTCATCAGTGATTTAGGACTCAATTTGTCTTGAGTTAGTTAATAACTAGAAAATTTGTTGGTCATCATTAAAAACTTGGAAAAATCCACTTTGTCTATAACTGATGGATAAGGTAATATACTAATAAAAAAAAAATTACCTTGGAATCCTATATGGATGCCAAGTTAGTAGATGAGGTATCTAATTAATCCACATCTTGAATCTATTCTTTGGGTATAACCATAATGTTAAAGGCTCTAAAAAAATCAATCAAATCACATTCTCTATGTTATTACCTTTTTAGGTATGATAACTTACACTAGTGTTTATTTTTGTCCTAATATATTACTAGCTCTAAATCAATATAAATCAATATTTGTTTGACATTATTTTTGAGAATAGAATACAATCCCAATTATCAGCATTTTGATTGTAATTGATGTCTAAATGGACATTATGAGCATGTCATTGATTTAAAAAGTGGCATTGATGTCATCGATCCTCAATGATGAATATGGTGATCCTATAAATATTCAAGGATGATTGGACTACTTGTATGCATGAGTGGAATCCATCTGGTTCTTCATATTATTCATCTAGAATTTTTGGGTCTATAGAGGAAAAGATGAGTGGGTAGTTTTCTTACATCACCATTTCCACATGTGAATGAGTATGGGGGAGTTGGTCACATGGTTTTGATAAAATTATTCCCTAGTTATTATGAACCATATTTGAAGACATGTAAATAAGTGAAATTGAAGATATGGGGATGCAAATTAGCTATTCAGACAAAATCCACTAAGTTTTTATACTTAGCCAAATTTGCAAATGGGTTCAACAAATCCAAGTAAGCATATTTATGAGGTCAAAATTCACACATATAGAGGTATCAAGATAAAATGATCATATGGGGTTGTTAATTTTTTTGCCTAGTTTCTATGCGCTAATTTTTAGGTCATGCAATGTAGCAAGATAATAGATATGCTTGAGCAAAGTATGGCTTTAAGGAATTTTGATAGTGTTTTCCAACATAATCAAATTTAAAAGTTATAATATAAATATAAGTAGGAACTTTAATGATGTTATATCTTTCAAATATGAAGGCTTCATGATTAATTAGATATATGGATGGAATCCCCTATATAAAAGGATCTTATGCACTAAATTGTAGTTCATGAAGCTAAGTGTGACAAGAGTTATGTAGGTGTAAAGGTAGCCTTTTAGGAATATTGAAATGGTCTCCATACATAATAAATTATACACAAGGTCTTAATAATTTTTCATGCTTTTACAAAGATCATTTATGGATATTTTCAAAGAAAACATATAGAAGATCTATTGTGGGTTTTTCATGAGCATCTTTAATAAATGGTCAACATGTTCAAGTGAGAAGGAATGAATTTAGAATTGAATTATCTTTGCTCTTAGACATGATAGGGTTTCTCAATTAAAACCTAAGGGTTTAAATCATGTTGTTGAACAAGATTTTTCTATTTTGATGTTGACTAGATAAATCCTATACCCATTAGCTTAAGTTATAAATTAAGCCTTTGATGTCATTGTAAAATTGGATCCTTCAACATAACATTTATCATCTCAAATAGTGATCAAATGACTTAATATTTTTAAGTCTTGGACTTTATATTTCTCCCATATTGATCAATGGCTATCACTTAATCATATAAAGAAGATAAAATGAAGCATAGTGAAGTTAAATTATCAAAAGGACCTTTGAGTAAATGTGCAAGTGACAAGTGTCACAATCATGGACCCTTTATAGTGAATCAACAAAGTGGTTTAAATTCAAAAGGTCAATGTGTAATATGAGAGTTATAAGTGTATCAATAATGAGAACTGATAGAAATGTACAGAAGACATATTCTTATTCCAAGTGTCACATTATTGAAAGCTAAGTATAGATAAATATTGAGATTATTAGAAGATCTGATGGTGAGTAGATGATTGTCCAAAGAAGATTCAATGAAATGAGTGGACTCAGATGAAACAAAGTGTTATAGGTTTATCAACATAGTGGTGAGTTAAAGACTGAGAAATTTTGAGATGATTAATGGAGCAAAAGTGATCCAAAGATGTAAGAAACAATGAGATGGGATAAAGAGATTGAAATTTAATAACTAGACATAAGTACAGATAATGAATTTTTATAGATCTAATAGCACATGGAAGCTCAGATCAAGAAGATTGATGAATTCATTTTAAATATTGAGTAGTTAACATTTGAAAGTATAAAAGGATCCAATAGAGAGCATGCACCTATCAGAGATCAATCTAGCAAACACTTTCTAAATTTGAGATATATGAATGTGGATCATTAGATCATGGCATCAAAGATAAGATCAAAGGTCAAGATTCAAAGTTATGATTAGACTAATGGTCAAGCATTATAATATGCAATAATTTACAATCAAACCCTATATTATGATATAGACAATGAGATTGATCGATGCAATTGATCAAATCTATGTAAATATGCATGTCCATCAAGACTAGAGCCCAAGATTTTGTAATTATAGTAAAAGACTAGAAATCATGGTGGTGGAACATGAGCTCAAGACATGGGAACTTGTATTTCAAGAAATTGGAACTAAATTTAAAATAGACTATGATGTGTTATAGTGTGACTGTGAACACATAGAGGATACAAAGATCTATATAAATAGATTATATATATGACTTATAGGATACAAGTAAAGGCTACCTGAGTGACTAGAATTATGTTATATAGAATAATATGTAGACATAGGTAGATGAGTAGAGAGGATGAGCTTGTATTGATGAATCATGTCAAATAGAAAATTATATAGACATAGAGGAGAAGAGTGAGAGAGAGATGAAGTGCATCAAATAGAGACATATCTAGAAATAGAGATAGAGTTGTAGAGAGGAAGAAAGGAAAATAGAGATAATGTTCATAGAATGATCAGTATAGATTAGAATTGTAATAGATATATATATTTGGATTCATTTATGAATATGTTTTATAAATTTGATTTATAGCTCCATAGAGATCCAATTAGTCAGTGCCATCAGATAAGATGAGTTTGTGCTTTATTAGGGGATTGGTGTCTCCTTAGGTTTGGTTCCCTTAAACATTGTAACAAGTGAGTTTTATTTTAGTTGGTTCCCATATAGGGGATTGGTGTCTCCTTGGGGTTAGTGCCCTTAAAAGTGTAACTAGTGAGGTTTGTCAGTGAGGCTTTGAACTATGAGGCTGAATTAAAATAGTAGTTTTTATCAACTATTCTCACTTTGATTTTTTCCTTCGGGTTTTTTATGTATAAATCTAGTGTCATGTGTATTTGTGTGTGTATGTGTGATCTCTGCATATTTGATTTTATATTTATATATATTTTAATTTATTCTAAAAGGTATTAAAGGACTAATTTTAATTGATATATTTGTTTACCTCTTCTCTTTGTATGAAATTTTGCTCTAACAATTGATATCAAAGCATTGGTTCTTTATAATAAGCTTAATTAGCTCAGGTAGTTCTTGGAACATTGAACACAAATGGCTAGTAAGAAGGATCCTCATCAAATAAAGCACCACTCTTTTATGGATCAAACTATGCATTCTGGATAATAAGAATGGAAGCATATCTATCTTCCTTAGGGTTTGATGTATACATGTTTGTGGTAAATGGATATACAACCCCTGATACAAATCTAAATGACCAGGCTTCAAAGAAGGCATATGAGGGTAATGCCAAGACAAAGAATGCTATTCTTTGTGGATTTTCCAAATCAAATTTTGTCAAAGTAATGAATTGTCAAAATTCACAAGACATCTAAAACAATTTGAAGAACATATATGAAGGTGATGACCAGGTAAATAAGGCCATGATATAAAAATACATAGGTATGTCTAAAAGCCTTAAAATGATTGAAGATGAGAATATTGTAGACTACCTCCTCAGCGTAGATGAAATTGTCAATGAAATTAGAGACCTTAGAGAAGAACTGAAAGAATCAATACTTTTCAAAAATCTATTAAGATCTTTTCCATCAATATATGATTCTAAATTCTCTACAATAGAGGAAACAAGAGATCTAGACAAGTTCTTTATTGATGAGTATCATGGTACCTTCATTGCCTATGAGATGAGAATGGGAGAAGTAGATACTTCTAAAAGAGAAGCTACCTTCAAAGCATCCAAGCATGTAAAAGCAAAAACATCTACATTTGGATCTAAGGAGACTGATGAATAAGAAGCCAACTTTGCCAGAAGATTGAAAATAGGATATCAAAAGTACAAAGGTAAGTTACCTTTTAAATTCTTTAACTATGGTAAAATAGAACATTTTTCTGCTAAATGCCTACTTATGCTTCTAATTTCCTCACAAGTGCTCCCAGTGTTGAAGAATACTTCTCATTTTAGGATTCTAGGAATCCATGGCATGAGTTACAGTTTGTGACAATTTTGGGTTGTCTGTGGTGGAATAGAAGTAGAGTATGTAAGAGTTGTCCGCATTATTTTTTTGATTTGGTAGTCGGGAATCACCTTGGTTATGTACCTTTGTTTCTTGGTGATGTTTATGATCAAATACTTTAACTATTGACTATTCTAGATTGATATTTACAGTGAGCTTTAACTAAAGTTAGCTTGGTTAAAAAAATTTAAAAAGATAAGTAGGGCAGAAAGAAAAATATGATTGAAAGCTTATACCTAGTATATCATGAAAAAGTTATAATTAGATTGAACATTCATTAAACCAATTAATGATGTAAAATAGTGTTGACTAAAATTGCACCATAAACCAGGAAAGAATCAAGGGAAATATGAAGATCACAAGTGAGAACCAAATTTACTTTAAAGGTTTGCTACTATGATCTAAATAGAAGAATCACATCAAAATCTAGATCAAATAAAATGAAGTAAACTTAAGATAATTTTAGCTAATCTAAGATAACAAAAATTACCAACCTCATGACAAAATTATAGTCTAATATTTAAAAAATTATTCAAATCCAAGACATTAGCAAACAATTGAGAGATAGCAGAAATCATTAATACAACCATATAGACAATCTTTGTAGAATTCTTCAGCGATATTAGTTTATTTTAGTATATAGTTTTCTCAAAATCTCTTCTCTTTACAAATATGGTGGTACTACCTTATACATGAGACTTCAGGCAACACACCTATTAGTTACTTATAGAACTTAGGACATTTGTCTTTTATAAGAATGTTCTAGAGTACATGATTTATACGTAGGACTAACCTATAAGTAATATACTCATATAATAGTATATGATTTTACAAAATAATATTCTATCATATAAGAATATTAAAAAAATTATACAATAAATTAAATTATTGAGCTAGTGGGCCCCTTTATGGCCCTTTTTGAAGAATTTGTTTAGCCCTAGCATAATTCTCTTTCAGTAGGTCCAGATCCACTATGGGCTTCATTAGGAATTCCTCTTCCTAATTTTTCATCCTGTTCATCTCTTTGTCATTGAATATCATGGCTTCCCTAACACTTATGGATTTTGATATATGTTACCCTGCACCAAAGATGATATAGAAGACCTTCTTATTTTCATTGGTAGACTAGGATTTACTTCTTTCTTAGATATCCTATATGTTTTCCAAGGCCCTTTGTTTAAATTATTTGTCACCAATCAACCCAATAGTAGTAGGTTGTGAAGGCTCTACCAATAGGGTGCTTAGAGGCTTCTCAATTCTGCCCATTAAGTGTCCATCTTCCGCTAGGAGTTTCCTTATGCATTTCAACCATTCACTAATGTTATGGACCTTTTATGTCATAATTCCTAGAGATATGATTAGGTGTACCAAACTTAATGTTTTGAATTTTGGGATCTTTTTCTTTACTAGGACATTGATTAATTTAACTATTTGGTTTTCATCAATTTGCCATTTGATAATCAATGCTTTAGCCACCTCGACATGGTGTGTTAGGGAACCCTAACTTAGCTTCATGGCTTTCAAGGCCTCAAAAATGTCAAAATATGATTCTTATAACATCTTTATCGTCTCATCTCATACTGATAAGATGGTTTGGGTTTCCAATTTTTGCTTTTCTTTCTTAAGATTAGCAATTTGTTACTCCATACCCCTTATAAAAGCCATAACTTGAGTTGATTGAGCCTGAATGAATTTTTCTATATCTTCATGGTGAATGGGATGTTCACCAAGCTCCTACCCTACAACTATAGTTAATCCTTCAAAAGGTTACACCTTTTGGAGTGTAAACTCCTCTATTCTTATAGTGGCTTTACTAGTAATTACTCTTTCTATTCCAGCTGTATTTGGGTTAAACTTCACCAATATTATAAGTTTTATAAATTTTGATACCTCAAGGATTTAAATCCAAATACTACTTCAAACCCCAAGGTCATCCATTCCTTTTCAACTTTCTTTGGTAGCTTCAAAAATTCTTCTCTCCTCATGTTCCTTCATGAGCTCTTTGATCCATGGTTTGATGTCATCATTGATGTTAATGTTCATGGTACTAGTGAGTGCCCATGAGTGGGACTTGGATCCAACATTTTTATGTTTCCCATATATAGACTAGTTAGGGATGGTTGGACCATGAATTAGGAATTCATCACTAAAAAGGTTGATCTCACTAGTTGGGTGAGTTAACACTATCTTCGGTCTCTTGGAGGGCCTAGTGACAATGGCCAATTTTACTTCCCTTTTCTTTTATGGAGGTCAGATGGGGACCAAGTATAAAGTTATTTATTTCCCCTTTTCAGTCTCAATTCCATTGGGTTCTTCTAACTATGCTTTAACTAGAGTTTCCTCAACCTCCCCTATTTGTACCCATGACTCTTCATCTAGCTGATCCTTTTCCTCTAAATCATATGCTTTAGTTATAACCTTGAGGGAATATTCTAGAGTCTTTCCTAGTTCCAAAGATATCATATCTAGGAATTCTACTAGAGAAGATGGACTTTGAGGTGGGGCTAAAGATGAGGGGCCTTTTCCAGATCTTTCTTCCAACTTCCTCTCTTATTTTTGCACCTGTGTTTGAGGAGGTTCATCTTGGGATAATCTTGGTGGCTCCTTTGATGAATAAAGTAGAAAATTATATTGTAAAGGGTTTATCTACTATATGAACTTAGTAGGTTTACTCTCATTCATCATCCTATGTTGAATCTTGGTATTGCATTGCTTGAGTCTCGCTAGGACTTATTCAAATGTGTTAACCTTGGTTTAAATGTGGTCATATACTTCAAGATGATGTGTGTAGACTGGATTGGGTAGTTATTTTTTCTTGAGGTGGGGAACTACAACATTATTTGGGTCCCACATCCTTGGTTCATCCATATAGAAGATGAAATCTTCTCTATGCCTATTCATTACATCAACCTACTTCCAATCATGTAATATAGTCTAACCAATCAGGAGTGGGAATAGGTGTAGGGGACCTTTCTTATTTTATTTACATGCTATATTTACTCTATTAAGGATTTTAAAATCTATCTCTTGCTTAGAAAAATTTTTTGGCACATAAATTTGGAGTCTATATAGAGGGCTTAAGTTCCCTTCAATTCTTATGACAATGTAGTCTAGGTAGTACCATACATCCCCCATCATTTTTATATACTTATTAGTAAGAGGGTGCATCCTAGACATGGGGAACCCTATGATGGCTAGGACCAAAGTGGGTTAAATGCAATCACAAATAAATTTCATGTGGTTCTTGTACTTGAAGATGCACATCTTGGAGTAGTGGTGTGAGATGGTTATCTTACTTGTTGATGACCAATTTTTCATATTAGAGATGTGGATGAAGACCATTAGTGCATCAAGTAAATAAGACATCATGTTGAATTATTTTCTATTCTTCCTCTTGATGGAATTGAATTTACTTTACATATGAACACTAATCAATTCTCTAATTGGTGGAGTGAGTTTTTTCCTAAATCATGAAATATACATAGGAAACCCAACTTGGGTTAACATAGGTTGTAGTGGTAACTACTGAGGATCTATTAAATAGGGTCATAATCATCCTAATATCCTCCATAAATTGATTGATGGGGGATATTTACATCATGGTTTTGGAATATATGGGAGCCTTAATTCAACAAGGGCCTCAAAATGTCATCTAAATTATGATTTTTGGTCCAATTTTTGATGGAAGGGAGATCTATATGGGTCCTACAAAAATTTTAATAACCCTCCAAAGATATAAATCCAATGTAGGCTAATATTTTAGATGCACCCTCCCTAATTATCCAATCACCATCAATTCTATAATTAAAAAAGATAGGAGCTAGGACATTTATATAGTGAAGTACCTCTGGTTTTACTACTGTCTATTGGAAACCAGTCATTTATATGGTGACTAAGCCATTGTATTTACTTTTAAATATAGTAATTCTCTATTTTCTCATGGAGAGGGGATTTATTTCATTTATGGTGAATAAGAGATCTAACCAATTATTTATTCCATTATTGAGGAGGCCTACGTCCAATTCTGTGCCTTTAAAGAGTATGCCTTCACTATCTATGGACAAGTATAATTTTGCCTCCTCCATCCATTATTATCTACCATCTACCATATCTCCTTTCATCTTTGGTTATTTCCTTCTTAATGAATTCATGAGTTTTGAGACTAGCTCTTTTGCTTAGGATGTAATTATGATTCAATTTAGTCATGAATGTAGGGCTTTATGTGCTTTGTTAGGGCTTCCTAGAGATTTAATGGTGAGGGTGACTAGATTCATTAATTTGTTCATGACTTAAATCTAATATATGTCTTCAATTATGAAAATTTTTCCTGTTTGATCATGTCAAATCTTTATATTTATCATTTAGTGCCTATGTGGTGCCTTTGTGGTGTCTACGTGGCCTTTTTTATGGAATATTCATAAATGCCTTTTGAAAACTAGTCATTGCCTTTCAAATTTTTTCTTTGTTATCACATCATTTTATTAAGATCTCTAAATAACCGTAAGCCATTAATTTTAATAGGATCAGTTGTTCTTGATTGCTTCTTTAGATTCTAGCTCTTCTGATCATGCCATGTGGTGCATTTTCATGGCTTCTAGGAGTGACTTTGATGTTCAACAATAGAACAAGTGTGGTTCCTCCAAATTTCAATATTCTAGGCCTTCGAGTTTTGGTTGAAAATTCACCTTTTGTTTCAAGCTATTTGATCCAGATATTTGATTAAGTACAGTCCATTAGATCCTACAAGGTGCACATTGTTTAATTAGTCTTGAGCCCTCAATGAAAAATTTACATCTAAATTAATTCTTAAGTTTTTTTATTATAAGAAACATTAATAAACTTAGGTTAAGGTATTTTATGGTATGTTTTTTAAACCAATATATTAAGGGTCCGTTTGGAAGGTTTAAGTACGCCCCCTTTTCTTAGGTTTAAAAGTTAGACGAGGTTAATTTTGACGGTCTCGTTAATGTCAAAGACATTTTTGTGGATGTCAAATGACGTGAGAAAGAATGTAAAATTAAATCTCATAAAATTATCATGGTTTAATGGTGAGATGTCACATGGCATATTCATAGAGGCTTCCAAGATCTTAGATTTTGATGCCCTCTGTCAGATAAAAATTTGTGGTGAAGAGAGAGTCATTCAATGATAATCCATGTAGTTTCTTGTGATTGGTTGTTTAAGTTTCCATTAAGGCTTATGTTTTGGTCCCATGTAGGTTTAGGTTTTATCCTAAGGTCACATTGTGTTGAAACAAACAACAAGGCTTTAGGTTAAAACCATGGATTTAGTCTATTTAGCTATGTAGGGTTTATTTGACTAGAGAATATGCATCATTAGATCAGGGTAAGCGATGCATTGAGGCCATTGGATTTGGATCTATGTGCTCATCCATTATTGGTTATTTTAAGATACACATTAAATTAACTTTAATCTTGTGAAAAATTTTGATCATACCTTAGGTTGAAGCATATAAAAAGAAATCATAAAGTCAAGGTTCAAAGTGGCCACCCCTTTATGACATCCTATGACATGTGGCAGTCTTATGGAAGCCTTCAAGATTCATTGGTACTATGCAGCTGATTCATTCCATTTAATCAAAGTATGTGATGGAGTGAGGATCATTTATTATGATCTAATTATTGGAATCTCATTGGTTATAATCTAGGTGGGTCCCTTTTAGCAGTGTCAATTCATGATATTAGATTGAGGATTGTGATGCAATGAGAGCCATTGATCATTATATGGGAGATCGAGGTAGATTGGATTGAGTATTATAGACCCATTTTATCTTTATGCTATTAGATTAAATTCCATGATGGAGTAAGGATCATTAAATATAGAAATAAGTCTTATTTAAATGTTAGGATTCAACAATAAATAAAACATAGGCTAAGGCATTAAGGCTAAGGTCTCAAGGCATTAATAAACACATCAGGACCTTAGAATTAGAGTCTCAGTTGGGTCTTCGATTAAGGGATTATGTTAGGAAATATAGGAACTAGGAAGGGGGAAATATAAATTAACTTAGCTCAAATGCCAAATTGAGGCTTGGTCATGTTGAAAAACATGGCTAAGTCTCAATATGAAAGGGAGCTTAGGTTAGGAAGTATTTAAATGTTCCTACCAAAATGTGTTCCCACCTCAGTTTGAATTATGAATTTTTATTCCTAGGATTAGGGTTGTAATATGGTCTTTAGGATTGATAAACCCAAGATTAGGAAGGCTTTATTAGGGTTACTTATGCATTTCTAATATTGCATTATTATAAATGAGCTTCTAGATCCTATATTTCACCCACAAAGGCAAAAATTAGCTAGGTTAGTTTACTAAGCATAAGCATGATTAAGGATGAAGAGATACATTCTTTTAGGTGGACAATCTTCAAATTCTAAGAAAAATGACTTGCCAAGGCCAATCCAGGGTATATAGATTTAAAGCATTCACAAGGGTCCCTACTTTATAAATCCAAAAAATGGGGATATGTTGAGCCCAAAAAATGGTGACTCATAGGGGAAACATATAAATATGTTAGAACCCAATGACTCTAGTTTAGACCTATACACAAGTCCTTTATCTCATTTGACCTATATCACTATCTAGATCAATATATGGTTGAAACAAGCCTTACATGTGTAAAATTTTAAATTTGAATGTTAAAAAAAAATGTCATGTGTGCTTTGATTCCACTTATTGTTTGTCATGGGATTTTAAGGAATAATATACATGCTTCATACTTTTGACCATTAACATTGACATGGAGCACATTTAGATATTTGTTACTAATAGTTTCTCTTAGTTCAAGGGAAGCGTAAGCATTGATTTGATACCAGCAAGATGCCCATAGCCCCAACAGAGATACCTTTGGCTCCACTACCAGCTAGGTATCCATAGCCCCAATGGAGGTTACCAGAATCACCTTTGATTTAATATATTTTGATTTTGCAATTAGTCCCTTTTATCATTTTATAGGTCTTTAGCAAAGGTTGGGAACCAAAATAGTTAGGTTTTATGGATTTGGTAAGATGTTTGTTCTTGAGGTGATCACCTATAATTTCAACCTTGATCCCATAAAATGACGTGTTTTAAGTGCAAGCATGAGTGTGTCTTGACAATCAAAATTTTCCATTATACACGTGATTATTCTTAACAAAAAACTTTGATCAAGAATAATGCTTAAGTTCCTATGAGATAACATACCTCTATACCATTCTAAGCTAGTGCCTCTAGACTATAACATTGTGGTTTATTACAACCCTATGTTCACTTTTGTAGGGTTCATATTCACATTTCTAAGTCACTAGAATTTTAAGTAATTTGGGAAATTTTTGAGTAGGGATTGTCTAAAATAATTATTGAATCCAAATATAACAACAACAAAGAAAAAAAACACACAACGCAAATAAAAGAAACAACAAGAAGCAAAAAAATATATACAAGATAAATAAGAAGGTAAAGCAAGAAAGGAAACTAACCTACCTAATCTAATCTAAATAATTCTTATGGATTTTATTCCATGAATAATCCTAATGGAGCAATAGTAAAATATTGCTTGAGGTATTTCCCATTAATGGGCAAGGTAAATAATACTCCATGAAGATCCTTTAGCTTAAAGTTGTTATTGTCAAGTGCTTTGGCAATCTAATTTGGGCCAATCTATAGAGGTGTGAATTATCCATGCTTACCTTTAGGTTCTAATGCCTTGTCCCAAAGGAGGACTATGTCTCTTTGTGTAAATAATTTCACTTTCGATCTAATATCAAACCATATTTTCATAGAGGTTTTATGTCTACTAAAATCTACAAATGCTCTTTCTTTGGCATCCTCCAACTGAATGATATCTAATAGCCTAAAACTAGCAAGTCAATGGATTTCCTCCATGTATTCTTACATGAATGTGAATGTGTTTAGTTTGAGGGTGATGGGAAACATGGGTTATTGAAAATACACCAAAAAAATGGTGAAGTTTTGAGTACCTACTTAATATTAATTTTGTCTACCCATAAGGCATACCTAAGGAGTTTATGCCATGTCCTAGATTTATATGCAACAAACTTTTTGATGGCTTTCATTAGGTTCTTATTAGTGGATTAAAAGAATCCATTTCCTTGGGGGTAGTGGTTAGAAGCAAAATTTTGAGAGATGCCATTGTCATAAGCCCATTTAGTCATTTATATGGATATAAATGTAGATCAATTATCACATACTAAGGAAACTAGGGTTAAAAATATAGTACAAATGTTTTCCTTTAATAAATTGATCACTTCCTCCATCCTACATTGTTTGGTGGCAATGGCCTTAGTTCACCTTGTGAAATAATGGGTAGCAGTGAGGACATATTTTTGAACTTCAAAAGAATCATGGTTGATTAACCCTACAAAGTCTAACCCTAGGGGTTATCAATCATGATAGGTTGTAAAGGCATGGATACCTTTGGATCTTTGTGCTAAATATTTTGCATGAATGACATTCTCTCACATGTTTGTGAGCATCTTTGAAAATTGTAGGCCAATAGTACCTAGCCCTAAGGATCTTATGGGATGTTGTTCTTCCTATTGGATGTGCACTACCTAGCCTCTCATGGAATGCACTCATGATCTAGGCAAATTTTTCTTTAGATACACATCTTAAGTAGATCCCTTCAAAATTATTTATATACAGATGTCCATCTTTGATCATGTAATGGTTTTCTTTGAGCCTTAAGTCTCTCTTCTATTCTTTGGTGAGTCCTAGAGGACAAGTAACATTAATAAGTAGGTGAATTAGGGAGTCATACCATTCATTTGTTTCGAAGTCTCACTATTCAACTTGCATGATGTGCAACTTAGGACTAGCATTGGTAATCATTTGGATTAGGCCTTGACATCTTACTAGTTTGGTAGTCTTTATTTCTACGTCATATTGCTATAACACTAACATCCATTTACCTCTATGTTCACCTAATTCATTCTAAATTAGCATGATATTTTTGATAGGGTCTTCTAAGATATCATGTAATTTGTTTTTAAGGATATAATGTCTAAATTTATTTATAGCCTTAACAAGTGAATAAGCTTGCTTGTTAATTAGAGAATAGTTCGATTCTATATTTTTGAAATTGGTGCTCATAAATGCCATAGAGTGATCATTCCCATCAAATTTTTGGGTTAAAAATGCAGCCATTGTGTAGTTTGAATCAAATGTATATAGATTAAATTCCTTTGAGAAGTCTAGACGTATTAATACAAGGGCTTAGCTGATTGCTTTTTTGATGTCACTAAATGCTTTCTTGGACTCTTCATTCTATGTAGTTTTAGTATCCTTCTTTATCATGTCATTTAATGGTTTAACAATATAAGTAAACCCTGAGATGAATTTCCATACAAATTTTATCTTGCAAAAGAATGACTTTAGCTCCTTTCAACTATTTGGAAGCTCTATTTTGGAAATAGCTTCCACCCTTTTAGGATCTACGGAGATCCTATCCTTAGTGATAACATGCCCTAATAGTTTCCCTTCAATAACACAAAAGATTAACTTTTTTGGATTAAGGGAGAATCCATAACTTCTACACCTCTCAAACACTTGCTACAGGTGCATGAAATGATCTTCTCTATATTTGGAGAATACTCTTAGATTATCCATGTATATGATGATGCATTTGCCAACCAAGCCTTAAAAAGCATGGTCAATGGCTCTTTGAAGATTTTATCCTGCATTAATTAATCCAAAGAGAATTCCATTGTAAGTAAAGGTTCTCCATTTATTAGTAAAGGATATTTTCATTATGTCTTCCTTTTCAACAAGAACTTGGTTATATCCCAAAAATACATCCAAGAAAGGCATCATGGCTGATCCTGAAATGACTTGTATGACCTAGTCTAGAGAAGGCAAGGGATAGTTATCCTTTTTTGATGCTTTGTATAGATTTCTAAAGTCAATACACAATCTAATTTCTTCATTCTTTTTTTTACTAGAACTAGGTTGGAAACCCAAGTAGAATTTTGAAAAGGAAACACAATCCTTACATCTAGTAGCTTATTGACTTTCTTAAATAACATGGGTTCTGAGATAGGATTGACATGCCTTTACTTTTGCATGAAGGGTTTACAATTCTCTTTGAGGGGTATGGTATGAGTGATAACCCTTGTATTAAATATTTTTAAATATTCATAGGACCAAGAAATTACATGTTTGTATATTTTTAGTAGTTCTCTAGATTTTTTATTTTCTATTTTGGTGCAGGCCTTACCTATATTCACTTATTAAGGCTAATCTTATGGTCCAAGATTTATTACATGATAATCCTTCCTACTTTACTTGGGTACCTTAGAGGTTTCATTGAGTTTGTCATTGTCAAACAACCTTTCTAATGAGATCATCACTTTAGGTATATTGTTACAATTCATTTGGATGATTTTACCATTGAGTTCCCTTTTAGAGGAATTTTCATTAGCTTCATCAATGATGTGAGCTTTAAATGCTCCTAATTTAGTCAAGAAATATATAATTTATTGATCATCATTAAAGACTTGAAAATGGTTCACATTTTTGGATATGAGGGGCAAGGTACTAACTCAATGCTAAAATTAGGAGAATCTTGGTTGGGCATGAAACTGGCTACAACAGAAGTTAGTTCATCAACAACTTTATTTTGTTCCCTGGGGATAGATATGATGTTAAATGCATCAAAATATTCTAGTAAATACTAAACCCTAAACTTATACCTTTTAAGGTAAGACAACTTGCACTGGTAATTTCTCTTCACTTGGTTGACTACAAGTTCAGAGTCTCCATAGACAATCATTTCTTTGACTTTGTGTTTAATAGCAAATTGTAATCATAAGATGAGAGCTTCATACTCAACTAAGTTATTAGTGAATGGGAATTAAAGCCTATAGTATGCATGATAATGGTTCGCAATAGGATATATCAAGACAATAATAACACTTGATCCTAATTTTCATCTAGCACCATCAACATATAATTTCCATAGACCAAATGCAAGAGGAGTGTCTTTGGGAGCAGCTTCTTTTGTAGTTTCTAAAGTGAAGACTCATAGATAAGAATTAATGAAGTTCACCTTTTCTTTGACAACATTGTATTATGTTATCATATGCTTCATCCTTGGTTCCCTTTCCACCCTTATCTAATTTGGAACATCTTTCCAAGGTATCCACAAGTGTGATCAATTAGTAGGCATGTATCCATTTAAGGCCTTAGTCCATTCTCTACATCAGATCAACCCATAAGCACTAGGAATGTCCACTACTTAAATTTCAATGAATTATTGTACCATTACTTAATTAGCCAATTGTATATATACATCAGATAATTCCCCAATGACTTTGACTCTTGATTTATCTAGCTACATGACCACCCTGTGAGACTTGATTGGGGTCAAACCAAGTTGTTCACATATCCCTATAGGCAAGATGTTGGTCAAATCTTCAAAGTGAAAAAGGTAGTTATCAAAATTCTTTCCAAATATCCTAACTATGAGTATTAACAGTGGGGATTCTACTTTAGTCACTTTCATGGTCACATTTACACTATCACTTTTAGGTGGCTTCCTAGGTTTTTTGCACAATGATTCTGAGAGTAAGTCCATTTGCTTTGTAATCTGGGTCAACTCATGCAAATTGATATTGGCCTTGATTTTATTCATGTCATCCAAAATGTTATTATCAGTCTTACTTGAAGATTCAATATTAGGTTTCGAAGAGCTCCATTTAGGTGGTTCAAGATCATTCCTTGAAGTGGTATTTGGAGGAATCTCATAATTGTTAGGAGTTGAAGTAGTTAATGGCTATTTTTATTCTCTTCTTCTCATGGGGTATGTTTTGAAGAATTGTTAGAATGTTTGGATCTCCTCAGGAATATTTTCAAACTCATTATCCTCTTGGAAAGGGAGGTGGAATGTTACTACCATTTTTACTTGGTCAGATGATTTGGATCGAAAAGTGGTTGTAGCACTATCCTTGTTTGGGACCACTTCCAAAGTGTGGATCTCTTCTTAGAAGGCTTCAAATGCTTTAAAATACTCAATGAAATCAGTCTCACCATGTTTAGTTATAGCATGCACTCTATAGTAGTTAAGCAAGGCAATGTTCATGAGATTGATATCCATGGTATTTTTACTAGAGGATGGCTCATTGGATTTATTGTTGTTATAGAAGCTATCATTCTAAAAGCTATTTCTGGGTTTGTTGACATTTTGGAAAGTAAAGTTCCTTCCTAAATTATCACCAACATTACCAACCTATTTTTATAATTTTAGGAAATCTGTGTTGAGATTCTAGACCATTTTCAATATAGATTTGTTCTCATTCTTAGGTGTCTTATAATTTTCAACCTGCTATTGTTAATACCATTAGCTGTCACTAGAGCCTTCTAGCCATTAGTGTGGGATCTATTGGTGACTTGATGACCCAAGAAACATAGGTTATGATTAGGAGTAACATGAATAGTAGGTAATATGCTCAAAGTGGGGATTTGGTTCAAGATTGGGACATTCTAGTTATTATTTGCAAAAGTGTTTAATGCAGGCATTTGAGGATTGACATCGGGGACAAAATAATCCACTTGACCTTGGGGCGGTATTTGATCATTGATAACCATAACTTTAGAATAAACTTTAGATAATGTGTTAATGGTGGGGAAAGTCCTTTTTAGAAACAAAGAAGTCATAAGATCTACTGCATCTTTATATACTTCTAGAGCTAGGGCTTCATTAGGTTTGTATGTTCCCATGGTTTGACGAAACATATTTTGGAACTTGGCATTGACGGATATTATAATCTCATTGGAATCCTTTTTAATGGTTGTGAATTGGTGATATATGACACAAGGGCTAATGATATTACTAAATTAATTAATGAAAATAGTGTAAAAATCATTCTATGAGGTAAAGCAATCATCAGGAAAATTGAGGAACCATTCATAAGCAACATCCTTAAATATAAAAGGAAACAACCTACATGCTTCATCTTTGTGGATGATGTTTAACAATCTTAAATAAACTTTGAATTATTTAACATGTTCTTCAATAGTTACAACACTCGTTGGACTAAATATTGGCAAAAACTTCTCAAGATTATGTGGTAAGTCATGAACCACACCTGATACAGCAATGGGGGAAATTCCAAGCCAAGCCATGTGTAGGTGAAGATTAAATACAATATTACCTTGTAAAGGTGAATTTGGTAGAGATTTGGAATACCTATGCCTTCTTTTGTCTTGCTTGGATCTCCTATGGATTTCTAACTTGAGCAGGGGTTCTCTTGTCTCTGAATGTGATCTAGTTCAAATCCTTGGTAATTCCATCTTGAAGATTAAGGATCACATTTGAAATATGGTGTGTCAATTTATTTTTCACAAAGAATAATAATCAACCTCCAAAACAAGCTTATTTTATAAATATTTATTTAGGGGGGACAAAGGATGTTGATCTTTAACTAAGCTATTTCAAAGATGTGTTAGATCATGCAAATATGGTTAGCCTTTGTAACATAATGTTTAAATAAACTCAAAATTTGTAATAAATCTATCAAGTTTCAAAAAAAATAATCCATACTAAACTCAAAGACTATGAATTCTTAAGTCTAAAGCCATTCTTATAAAAAATTTAACCATTCACTTATAGAAAACTGTGATCTTTTCCTAATGAAGCACAAATATAGGTGAAGGACCACAAATATCAACTATATTTATGATTTAGAATGGATAACTACTCAAAGGAGTAAAAAATCCATCTATCTTTAAAAAAATATACCAAAATTCAGTGAATGCCCTCCTTTTAGTGCCAATGGATCTCTTGCATGTTGATGCTACTATTTACCTCACACATGCTCATAGTGTTGAAGGACACTTCTCATTTTAGGATTCTAGGAATATATGGCATGAGTTGAGATTTGTAATATTTTTGGGTTGTCTATGTTGGAATAGAAGTAGAGAATGTAAAAGCTGTCCACAATATTTATTTGATTTGGTAGTTGGAAACCACCTTGGTTTTGTACCTTTGTTGTTTGGTGATGTTTATGATCAAAGATTTAAATTACTGACTAGTCTAGATGAATATTTATAATGAGATTTAACTAAAGTGAACTTGGTTAAAAAAATAGAAAAAGGATAAGTAGCGTAGAAAGTGAAATATGATTGAAAGCTTCTACCTCAAATATCATGACAAAGTTCTAATTAGATTGAACATGCATTAAACTAGTTAATCAAATAAAATAATGCAGACTCAAATTCCATCACAAAACAGGCAAGAATCAAGGGAAATATGAATATCACAAGTGAGAACCAAATTTACTATTTAGTGCCAGTGGATCTCGTGCCTGTTGATGCTACTATTTACCTCACACGTGCTCATAGTGTTGAAGGACACTTCTCATTTTAGAATTCTAGGAATCTATGGCATGAGTTGAAATTTGTAATATTTTTGGGTTGTCTATGGTGGAATAGAAGTATAGAATGTAAAAGTTGTCCACAATATTTATTTGATTTGGTAGTTGGGAACTGCCTTGGTTTTATACTTTTGTTGTTTGGTGATGTTTATGATCAAAGATTTTAATTACTGACTAGTCTAGATGAATATTTATAATGAGATTTAACTAAAGTGAACTTGGTTAAAAAAATAGAAAAAGTATAAGTAGGGTAGAAAGAGAAATATGATTGAAAGATTCTACCTCGAATATCATGACAAAGTTCTAACTAGATTGAACATGCATTAAACTAGTTAATCATATAAAATAGTGTAGACTCAAATTCCATCACAAACCAGGCAAGCATCAAGGGAAATATGAATATCATAAGTGAGAACCAAATTTACTTTAAAGGTTTACAACTATGACTTGAATAGCATAAGCACATCCAAATCTAGAGTGAATAAAATGAAGTAAACTTAAGATCTTTTTAGCTAATCTAGAATAACACAAAACAACAACCTCATGACAAAATTTTAGTCCAATATTTAAATAACTATTCAAATCTAAGATAATAACACATAATTAAGGGATAGTAGTAACCACTAATGTAATCACACAAACAATATTTATAGAATTCTTTAGCTATATTAGTTGCTTTCAGTATACAATTTTATCAAAATCCATCATGTTTACAAATATGGTGGTACTACCTTATATAGGAGACTTTGATCAATACACCTGTCAGTTACTTGTACAAACATAGGACAACTATCCCTTACAAGAATGTTCTAGAGTGCATTTTTTATATGCAAGATTTACCTATAAGAAATATATTAACAAACTAGTATATGATTTTATAAAAGAATATTCTATCATCTAAGAATATGACAAAAATTTATATAATAGAATAAACTATTATGATGGCAGGCCCCATTATGGCCCTTGTTGAAGAATGCCTTTAGCGCTAGCATATTGCTCTTTCACTAGGTTCAGATCCACTATGGGCTTTGTTAGGCATTCCTCTTCCTGATTTGCCAACTTGTTCAGCTTTTTGTCATTGACTATTGTGGCTTCCCTGATGCTTATGACATATGATATGTGTTTCCCTATATTGAAGATGATATCTAAGACCTTCCTATTTTCATTGGTAGATTAGGCTTTACTTCTTCCTTGAATATCTTGTATGTTTTCCAAGGTCCTTTGTTTGAATTAATCATTACCAATCAACCCAATAGTAGTAGGTTTTGAAGGCTCTACCAAAAGGGTGATCAAAAGCTTTTCAATTCTACCAATTAAGTGTCCATCTTCCTCTAGGAGTTTGCTTATGCATTTGAACCATTCATTAATGTTATGGAGCTTTTCTATCATCATTCCCAAGGATATACTTAGGTGTCCCAAACTAAACGTTTTGAATTTTGGGATCTTCTTCTCTACTAAGAAATTGATTAATTTGGCTATTTGGTTTTCATCAATCTACCATTTAATAATCAATACTTTAGCCACCTCTATTTGGTGTGTCAGGGAACCCTACCTCAGCTTCATGGCTTTCAAGGCCTCAAAAATGTCAAAATATGATTCTTATAGGATCTTTATCATCTCATATGATACTAATAAGATGGCTTGGGCTTCCAAGTTTTGATTTTCTTTCCTAAGATTAGAAATATGTTGCTTCATACCCTTTATACCAGGTATAGCTTGAGTTGATTGAGCTAGAATGAGGCTCTCTACATATTCATGGTGAATGGTATGTTAACCAAGATCCTACCTTATAACTAGAGTTAAACCTTAAAAAAGCTCCACCTTTTTGAGTGTAAACTCCTCTGCCCCTATAGTGGCTTTACTGGTAATTACTCTTTCCATCCTAGTTGTATGTGGGTTAAAATTCACCATTATTATAGGTTCTATGAATTTTGGTACCTCAAATATTTCAATCCTAGTACCACTTGACACGCCAAGGTCATCCATTCTTTTACCGCTTTCCTTGGAAGCTTAAAAATATTTTCTCTCATCTTGTTCCTTCATGAGCTCTTTGATCCATGGTTCGACATCATCATAGATGTCAATATTTATGGTACTGGTGAGCACCCATGAGTTTTAATTTGATGGAAACTTTTGAAGTTTCCCATATATAAACTAGTCAGGGATGGTTGGCCCATAAATTGAGAATTCATCACTAAGTAGTTTAATCTCACTGGTTGGGTGAGTCAACACTATCTTGGGTCTCTTGGAGGGCCTAGTGACAATGGGAAATTCTACTTCCCTTTTCTTTTGTTGAGGTTCGATGGTGAACAAGTATAAATCTATTTATTTTCCCTTTTCAATCGCAATTCATTTGGGTTCTTCTGCCTTTACTTCAACTAGAGTTTCTTCAACCTCCCATGTTTGTACCCATGGCTCTTTATCTAGCTCATCCTTTTCCTTTGAACTGCATGCCTCAATTATAACCTTGAGGACATCTTCTAGAGTCTTTCCTAATTCCAAAGTTATCATATCCAAGATTTCTACTAGAGAAGGTGGCCTTTGAGGTGGGGTTGAAGATGAGGGGCCTTCTCCTAGTCTTTCTTCCAACTTCCTCTCTTCTATTTTCACCTATGTTTAAGGAGGTTCATCTTGGGATAATCCTGGTGGATCCTTTGATGAAGAAGGTATTAAATTATATTACAAAGGGTTAAGCTACCATATGGCCTCAATAGGTTTACTCTCATTCATCAGCCTATGTTGAAGCTTGGTATTGTATTACTTTAGTCTGGCTAGGACTCCTTCAAATGTGTTGACCTTGGTGAAAATGTGGTCATATAATTCAAGCTGATGTGTGTAGATTAGCTTAGGAAGTTTCTTATCCTTGAGTTTGGGAACTACCACATTATTTAGATCCCACATCCTTGGTTCATCAATCTTGAAGATGAAAGCTTCTCTATGTTTTGTCATTACATCAACTTACTTCTAATCACATAGTATAATCTTACCAATTAAGAGTGGGAAGGGGTGTAAAGGACCTTTTTTCTTTTCTTTACATGCTCCATCTACTCCATTGAGGATTTTAAAATCTATCTCTTGCTCAGTGGATTTGTTTGGCATATAAATTGTGAGTCCATAATGAGGGCTTGGGATGCCTTCAATTCTTGTGATAGTGTAGTCTGGGTAGTAACATACATCCCCCATAATTTCTATATATTTCTTAATAATAATGTGTATCCTAGGCATGGGGATCCATTTGATAGAAAATACCAATGTGGGATAAATTCATTCATAGATAAAATACATGTGATTCATGTACTTGAAGATGTACATCTTGGAGTAGTGGTGCGAGATGGTTATCTTATTTGTTGATAACCAATTTGGTATATTAGGGATGTGAATGGAGTCCATTAGTGCATAAATTAAATAATAAATCATGGTGAATTGTTTTTTTGTCTTCCTCTTAATGGCACTGAATTTCCTTCCCAGGTGAACACTAATCAATTCTCCAATTGGTGGAGTAAGCTTTTCCTAAATCTTAATATTTACATAGGAAACCCAACATGGTTTAATGTAGGTTGTAGTGGCAACTCTTGAGGCTATATTAAATAAGGTCATATTCATCCTAATACCCTCCATAAATTAAGTTATGGGGATCTTTCCATTGTGGTTTTAGAATATATGGGAGCCTTGATTCAACCAGGGCCTTAAAATTTCATCTAAATTATGCTTTGTTGTCCATTCTTTGATAGAATGGAGATTTATATGGGTCATAGGTATTTTATAATAACCCTAAAATATATGGAGGTAATTTAGGTTACTATTTTGTATTTACCCTTCCTAATTATCAAATCACCATCAGCTCTATAATAAACAAAGATAGGAGCTAGGATGTCTATATAGTGAAGTACCTCTGGCTTTGCTACCACCTGGTGGAGACGAATCATCTGGATGACAAATAAGTCATCATATTTAATTTTGACCATATCAATTCAATGTTCAGATATGGTGAGGGGATTTATTTAATATATGGTGAAGAAGAGCTCTGACTAAGTCTTTATTTCATTGTTTTGGGCACCTACGTCCAATTCTCTATCTTTGAAGAGTCTACCTTCACTATCTATGGACAAGTATAATTTTGATTCCTCCCTCCATTGTTGTCTACCAACTACCATGGTTCCTTTCATATTTGCATATTTCCTACTTTATGAATTCATGAGGTCTAGGACTAGCTATTTTTCTCAGGATATAATTGTGCTTTAATTTAGTCATGAATATATGGCTTTATGTGCTTCGTTATGGCTTCTTACAGTGTTAATGGTGATGGAGACCAATTTCATAAATTCGTTTGTGCTTTAGATCTGATAGATGGATTCACTTATGCAAATTTTACCTTTTTAGGTGTGCCATATATTTAGATTTGTCATTTACTTCCTATGTGGCACATTCGTGGCATCTACGTGCCCTTTTTCACAACATTTTCATAAATGACTTTTGAGAACTAGTCATTTCCTTTCAAATTTTCTCTTTATTCTCATGCCATTGGATTAGGATTTCCAAATGAATCAAACCCTAAATTTTTATCCATGTATTTGTTCTTGATTAGTTATTTAGATTTTGGCTCTTGTAATCATGCCACGTGGTGCATTTTCATGGCTTTTGGGAATGAATTTGATGTTCAACGGTATAATGAGTGTGGTTCCTTCACATTTCAAGCTTTCAGGCCTTCGATCTTTAGTTAAAAAGTCACCATTTGTTTCACATTATTGGATCAAGATCTCTGATTAAGCATGTTTCTTTGGATACTATGAGGTGCACATTATTTAATTAGTCTCGAGGTCTTAATGAAAAATTTAGGTATAAATTAATTCCTAAGTTTATTTATGTTAAGAAACATTATTAAACTTAGGTTAAGGACTTTTATGCTACATTTTTTTAAACTAATATATTAAGGGTCCTTTTTAGAAGGTTTAAGTATGCCCCCTTTGCTTAGGCTTAAATGTTAGATGAGGTTAATTTTGATGGTCTAGCTAACATCAAAGATATTTTTGTAGCATCAAATGACATGAGAGAGAATGTCAAATTCAAGATCATAAAATTATCATAGTCAAATGGTTAGAAGCCACATGGCATATTCATGGGGGCTCCTAAGATATCAGAGTTTGATGTGCTTTTTTAGATTGAAACTCATAATGAAGTAAGAGATATTTGATGATGATCTATGTAGTTGCTTAGGATTGGCCATTTAAGTTACCGTTAAGGCTTAGGTTTTGATCCCACACAGGTTTAGGTTTTAGCCTAAGGTCACATTGTGTTGAAATACACAACAAGGATTTAGGTTAAAACCATGGTTTTAGTCTATTTGGTTGTTTAGGGTTTATTTTAATAGAGAATATGTGTCATTAGATTGGGGCAAGTGATGTAGTGAAGGCCATTAGATTGGGATCCATCTGCTCATCCATTACTGGTTCTTACAAGATGTACATTGAAATAGCTTTAATCTTGTGAAATATTTTGATCAAACATTAGGTTGAAGAATTTGAAAAGAATTCATAAAATTCAAGGTTTGAAATGCCCCCCACCTTTATGATATCTTATGTTATGTGGTAGTCTCATGGAAGCCTTCAAGATTTGTTGGTACTATGGAGATGATTCATTTCATCTAATCAATGTAAGATATGGAGAGATGATTTTTGATTATGATTTGATTTTTAAAATCTCATTGGTTATCATTTAGGTGAGTGCCTTTGATTGGCATTGACTCACACTATTAGACTAGGATCACGATGTTGTGAGAGCCATTGATTATGAACTAAGAGCTCAAGGTAGATTGGTTTGAGTATTGGAAACCCATTTTTTCATCACGTCATTGGATTAAAATCCATGATGGAGTGAGGATCATTAGATCTACAAAGAAGTCTAGAGTTTTAATGTTAGGATTCAATGGTAAATAAAACATAGGTTAAGGCGATAAGGCTAAGGTCTCAAGATGTTAATAAACACATTGGGACCTTAGAATTAAATTCTTAGGTGGGTCTTCAATTAAGGGATCATGTTAGGAAATATATGAACTAGGAATGGGGAAATATAAATTAACATAGCTCAAATGCCATATTGACAATTGGCCATGTTGAGAAACATGGCTAAGTATCAATATTAAAGGTATCTTATGTTAGAAATTATTTAAATATTTTAGCCAAAAGGTGTTCTCTCCTCAGTTTAAATTAAAAAAAATTAGGCCTAGGGTTAGGGTTGTAGTATGGTCTATAGGATTGATAAACCCAAGGTTAAGAAGGCTTGGTTAGGGTTACTTATGAATTTATAAGCTTGCCTTACTATAAATGAGCTTATAAATTCTACATTTCACCCCATAAAGATAAGAATTAACAAGGTTAGTTTAATAAGCATAACCATGATCAAGGATGAAGAGATTCATTCTTTAAGGTGGAAAATCTTCAAATTCTAATAAAAATGAATTGGCAAGGCCAATATAGGGTATAGATATTTGGACCATTTACAAGGGTACCTATTTTCAAAAGGTAGAAAATGGGCATGTATTGGCCCTAACAATGCCATTATGAGAAAAAGGATAACTCTAAGAAAAAAGAGGTTGGAAAAAGAATGAAGCCCCAATATTCTGAAAAGAAGAACTTATTCAAAAATAAGAAAATATTGTATATAAGAGAAGAGAGTGAATCATTGGATGATAGTGATAGCTCAAATGATGACCATGACTGTGTTTTTATGGTTGAGGGAAATGAATCCATGTTCATGGCGTTAGGACCAACTTCTGTAGATCAAGATCAAGAAGAATTTGAAGACTCTAATGAATAAGAGGAAGGAGAAGTGGACCTTGAGTGTGAACTCATCTATGCTCTAGATGATATTGACAAGTTAATAAAAGAGAACTCAAAGTAAAAGAAGCTTAGAAAAAAATAAATTGAAAAATTTCTAAACGTCTTGAAGATTGTAATCAAATGGTGATTATCCTAAATACTTAGGTTGAAGAGGCTACAATAATATAAGATGTAGTCAAACTTCAAATACAATTCAAATTTGAGAGTGTATGAGGCTAGAAGTAGAGATAGTGGCTTTGAGAAAAGAGTTTGAAAAGGTTAAATAATAAATAAACAAAGGTCTAAAGCTAAAAGGAAATATGGTCTTGATTACGAAAAAGGAAAAATTCCCATGACCAGTACATCTACTAAATTATATGACAACTTAAAATTAGAAGAAACGTTAGGAGCAATGAAGGAGAAAGATTTCAAGGAAATAGAGACATATACAAGCACTACTAATTGGAAGAAATCTAAAACTGAAAAGAAACCTGAGGAAAGGAAAAATAATAATGAGTCCATATCTACAAACTCAAGGAATATGCAGAAGAGAAAGGTAGTTGATGTAGATGGTTACACAAGGGAAAACAAATTAAATAATAAAGAGTTGAGAAGAACTCCCCATACTACACAAAGGAAAGCTATGACTAGGTATTCCTCATCTTTCCATGGTTATTGTTATATCTGTAATCATTTTGGTCATAATTCTAGTAATTATATAGTAGTATCTAAAAGTAAAATAATATTTTTAATAAAAAAATATTTTCACCCTTGTTAGATACAAATATGGTGTACTATAATTGTAATAATTTTGGTCACATAACTAAACATTGTAGAACAAGATTTATAAGATCAAAAGTGTAAAGTAAGAATAAAGGCATACCTCCTAATGTTAATAAAGATTCACAAGTCTCTGATAAAGAGAAAAATAGGACATTTAAGAAACCTAAGCATGTATGGAAAATGATAGATCAAACCAATGCTATAGAGGTTAAAGAATGCCAAGAGATCTCAATGTCTACTCATATTGATAATGAGAAGACCAAGCTAAAGGAGAGGTCTAAAGTGATGACCAAGGATATTTATGAGGTATTCATAGATCTAAGTGAACATCATGTTGTTAATGAGCAAGTTTCATGTATAGAACATCATTTTTTTTTGCCAAGTAATAAGATTTTGAGCTGTAATGAAGATTAATCAAATGAATGCGTATGTCATGAATCCATATTGCCTCTATGTATTATTAATAAAATCATAAAATAAAATGAGTATAGTGTAATGGATGAACTTGTTACTTAAATCAAGCCTAAGAAGAAGAAGAACATAAAGCAAAATATGACCAAGGACAAGAAGGAATATTAGGATTTATGCAAAACTCGTAGTTTCACATTATTTTAGGACATTGTGAAGTAAGGTGTCTCTATCTATTATTATTAAGAGACCCATTTTAGTGGAGAAGAAAGTGATGTATACTACACATGATAACTCAAGAAATTTGTGATGATGACTTGATCAAACCAAGTCAAGTGTTGTATATGTAGTGTCTACATGGATATGGTTCAATATGAAATAACGAGATTGTTTGAGTACATCTCATATATATATGGTGTGGAGATTCATTTTCCATAAGGTTTATAATAAAAAAAACCTTAACATTATATATCTTGGGTTCTAGAACGAGTTGGGTCACCAAACATAGAGAACATGTGTAAAATGATGATATGCATATGTTAAATGAAGTTATGGTGTGCTATAGGGAATCCCTTGATGTAAAGATGGATCATGGAGCTAGGGGGAGATAACTCAAAAAGAATGAATGGATTGATAAGATATACATACTGAAAGGGTGAGATAGATCATTTAATTTGATAAGATCGAGAAGGCTCAGAGTAGAGGAGCTTTGAAAATTGGTCATGTCTAAGGATAAGAAGACTATATAGTTGAAACTAAGAGAGAAGGCTAGTAAGACTATATGGTATATCCTACATCACATCAATAGATAATATTGATAGAGAATATGTCTAGGGGGAGGATCATAAAATCCTTATTGATCCCTAGAAGAAGAGAAAAGACAACTTAGGTATGCATCTTTTACAAGTTTCTAATGAGTTAATGGTTAAGAATTCTTGGACAAAATCCTTTATCTGGTAAAGGGGGAAAAACATTTGGACCTATAATTAGAAACATTCCATTTTTCATTGATGTCAAAGGGGGAGAAGAAGATCAAATTCTCTTTTCAAAATTTTAAACATAAAGTGCACATGTCAAAGAAGAAGCATAGCAAGTGTCCAAGTTGAGTATTAGGAAAATGTGCCATTACCTAAGGGGAAGAATGTTTGGTATGAACATTTTTATTTCATACACATCAAAATCCATAGAAATTAATGCTATGGAATTATAAAAATATTAAAATATTAGAGAATTTAGTTTGCCATCAATGACAAAGGGGGAGACTATTGGCAATTTGATTGTCTTTGATGTCAAAAGGGAGATTATGAGCATGACATTGATGTCAAAAGGTAGACTAATGTCATTGATACTCAAGGATGAATATGGTGATCCTATCATAAGTTAAAGATGATTAGATTGCTTGTATACATGAGTGGAAGTCATCTATTTCCTCAAATTGTTCATCTAGACTTTTTAGTTCTATAGAGGAAAAGTTGAGTAGGAGTTTTTCTTAAATGACCATTTCCACATGTGAATGAGTATGGGTAGATGGTGAAGTTTTTTTTATCACATTAGTCCATAGTTTTTATGAATGATATTTTAATACATGAAATGTAGCATAGTTGAAGATATGGGGATGCCAAGTAAGCTACTCAGACAAAATCCACTAAGTTTCTATACTTAGACAAATTTGCTAAAAGATTTAACAATTCCAAATAAACATATTGATGAGGTTAGTTTTTTCACATATGGAGGTATCAAGACAAAATTATCATATGGGTTTGTTCAATTTTGTTCTTAGTTTCTATGCAATGAATCTTAGGTCATACAACATAGCATGATAAAAGATATGCTTGAGTAAAGTATGGCTTCAAGATATTTTAATAGTGTTTTCCAACACTTAAGTCAAATTTGCAAGTTTCAAGATAAATATAAGTAGGAGCTTTGTTGATGCCATATCTTGGAGAAATAGAGATAAGTAGGCTTTAGGAGTAATTGGACATATGTATGGAATCCCCTTTATAAGAGGATCTTATGTGTTCAATTGCAGGTCATGTGACTAAGTATGACAAGAGTTATGCAGGTGAAAAGCTAGCCTTTCAAGCATATTGAAATGGTATACATAGTTATTTAATTATGAACAAGGTCTTAAAAAGTTATCATTATTTTAAAAAGATCATTTATGGACATTTTCAAAGGAAATAAATGGAAGATCTGTTATGGGTTTTTCTTCAGCATCTTGAATATATGGTTTGTAGGTTCAAATGAGAAGGGATGAGCTCATAATTGAATTATCTTTGATCTTAGACATGATAGGGTTTATTAAATAAAACCTAAGGGTTTAAATCATGGTATTAAATAGGCTCTTTATATTTTGATGTTGACTCGATATATCTTGGACCTAGTAACTTAAGTTATAACTTAAGCCTTTGATGTCATTGTAAAACTGGCCCCTTCAACCTAGTAATTACTAGCTCAAATAGTGATTAAAGGAATTAATATTTCCTAAGTATTACACTTTATATTTGTCCCATCTTGATCAATGTGTTTTTCTTAATCATACGAAGAAGATCCAATAAATCTTAACAAAGTCAAATTGTCAGAAGGACCTTTGAGTAAATGCATAACTGACAAGTGCCATAATCATGGAGCCTACATAGTCAATCAATATATTAGTTTAAAGTCAAAAGTTTAATGAGGAATGTGAGGATTATAAGTGTCTCAATAGTTATAACTGAAAATAATGTACAAAAATCACATGCTTATGCCAAGTATCACATTCTTGAGAGCTAAGTAGAGATAAAGATCAAGTTTATCATAAGATATTATAGTGAGCAGATGATCATCCAAAGAAGATCTAATAGAATGAGTGGAATTAGATGGAATAAAGTTCTTGAAGTTTATAATCATAGTGGTGAGTTAAATATGGAGAAATGGAGTGAAATAAATTCAAAGATGTAGGAAGCAGTGAGATGGGATAGAGAGCTTGGTATTTAATGACTAGACATAAGTAAAGATCATGCATCATTGGAGATCCAATGGCACATGTAATCTCAGATCAATAAGATCAACATATACATTTTAAATATTTAATAGTTAATGTTGGAAAGTTTCCAATGATCTAATAGAGAGTGTGATTATGTTAGAAATCAATCAAATAGATGCATTTTAATTTTTAGCTATTTGGATGTGGATCATCAGATCATGGCACCAAAGATAAGATCACAGGTCAAGATTAAAATGTATTATCAAACTAATGATTAAGCATTGGAACATCTAAGAACTTATAATCAATCCCTATATTATGATACAAATAATGATATTGATTGATGTAATCGATCAAATCTATGTAAATATGTATGTGCATCAAGATTAGAGACCAATATTTGCCAAATATAGTAAAAGACCAAAAATCACAGTGGTTGATCATGAGTTCAAGATGCATGAAAATTGTAGTTTAATAAATTGGAATCGAGTCTAGAATATAGCATGATTTGTTACAATTCAAATGTGAACACATATAAGATATGAAGACCTAAATCAAAATATTATATATATGACATTTAGGATATAGGCAAAGGCTACTAGAGTGACTAGAATCATGTCATATAGAAGAATATCTTGACACTGGTAGAGGAGAAGAGAGGATGAGATGTTGTTGATGAATCATGTAAAACATAAAATATAGAGACACAATGGAGCAAAGTTAGAGAAAGATGAAGTATATCGAATAAAGATATATCTAGACATAGAGATAAAGTGGTAAAAATGAAGAAAGACACATAGAGATAATGTTCATAGAATGATCAGTTACATATTATAGTTATAAAAGAGAGATAAAACTAGATTAATTTATGAATCTATTTTTATAAATGGAGTTGTAGATCCATATAGATTTGACTAGTTGGTGCCATCAGACAAGCTGAGTTGGTGCTTAATTAAGGGATTGGTGTCTCCTTAGGGTTGGTTCCCTTAAACATTGTAACTAGTGAGGTTCATCTGATTTGGTGCTCAGATAGGGGATTGGTTTCTCTTTAGGTTTGGTTCCCTTTAAAATGTAACCATTGAGGTTTTTTTAGTGAGGCTAGATTAGAATAGTAGTTTTTAGTTGTTATTCTAATCATGGTTTTTCCCTTTAGGTTTTCCACATATAAATATAGTGTCATATGTATTTATGTGTGTGTGTTATATCTGCATATTTGATTTGATCTACATATATATTTTAATCTAATCTATTAGGTATTAAAATGCTATTTTTAACTGATATACTAATTAACCCACCTTTTAGTATCTAGTTGTGTTATAACACCAATAGTAGTGCTTCATATGCCACTTTGTTATTAGTGCAAGCGAGTTAGAGTCTACATGATTCTAGGTATTTATTACCTTTTGTGTCTATGAATTTAATGTACACACCTAATCCTTGCTTGGATCTTACACTATCAAAGTGGAGAGTCCATAATTGGGAAGGTCTCTGGGTTTATGGTTCTCATCATTCATACTTTGTAGTGAAGGTATAAATCCCAATGTTAAGATATTTATAACTTAATTCCTCATTTTTTGTATCATATTCAATAATCATGTGCTTCATTCTTAGCTCTTGATCAATATGAATCTAGTTTAGAATACCCCTCCATGGTAACCAAATGTAAGAGAAGTATATTTTTATATACCCATACAATGTTTTGGACCAGTCTCTACTAAGAAAGTGTTTGTATCCTTACATAATATCTACTACCAGCATGCCAATAATAATTTTCACTCATGGTTTTGATGCTTCTTAATTATAAACATCAATTAGATATCTTATTATAGGGACCATAGTCTTATCCAATTGTGAAACCATTATCTTGGATGGATACGGGGTTAAACCTAGATTCTAGAAAATTGAAGTAGGCATCATTGCGGCTGAATCTACATAATAAATTAAACAATTATGGATGTTGTTTCCAAATGATAAAATAGTCAATAATAAATTTTGATCTTTTGGTTTAATTTTATATTTGACATTGGTGTGAGCATACATTATCTTCTCAATAGTTATTTTCCATGTTATAGATTTACATAGGAGCTATTTTTATTAGTTAATCTAGGCTATTTCATGAAGAGTGATGTGAGATTTAATCTTCTTCACATATTCAATAATGATTTACCACCATTTTCCTTGTTACTCTTTACTTTGGAGTTTTTCATTCCCTTTAGGGGGAGGTGGATTGGTGTCATATTTTAGGTTCAATGGAGTATTAATGTTATTGAGAGAAGTAGGACATTATGAAGGGTTGTTTATTACTCAGGTTGTAATTGCCCTTATATTATTACTATAGAGCTTCTAGTTTATCATAGTTGTCTTCTAATTTAATATCATCTTCCTTTGGGAAGAAAGAATTTTTCATCTCAAATCTTATTACTATGTTTGAAGAGCCAGCATGTAGATGGAACTCTACTAGATTATTCATCAAGTCTTGCCTTACAATCTCTCTTTAGAACATATCAAAGTATACACATATCTCCACTCATTCAATTTTACCATGTTGTGATTTATTATGGACTCTACACCAATTTTTTAGAATCAATTATACTATATTGATCTCCAAAAACTTGTTGGGATGCTACTCTACATTATTATCAGTCCTATTAAATGGCCTGTTTTTTCATTGAAACCTAAGATTCTAGTTATTGTTATGGCCAATGGTGTTCCCATCTTTATCTACATATTTAAGAAGTCATTACATCGATTATGGACATTTCATTAGATATAATCTAGTTTTTCTTTGGTAGAATCAATTACTTATACAATTGTAGCATTAGAGGACATTAAGTGTTGGTTTTATTGATGACTATTCATATGTACCCAATTACTCAAATAACCATAATTTTTTATTAGTGTTTGTTGCATTGGAGGAGGAAGTGCATATAGTTGATTTTTAATGAAATTAGGGACATTTTGGTTGATGTGAGAGATTGGATTCAGAGCTACAAAACCTACATTGATATTTAGAGTGTTGGGTGTTTTAGGGTTTAATTGTCTATGAATTTTGATAGCCTCTTCATATGCCAGCGCTAGAGTGGTGGTAGCAATATCTCTCTATAGGAACACCATAATGATTGGGTCTAGCACATTTCTATACATCTCCATTGGCAATGGTTCAACTAGTGTATACTCTGGGTTAATCTAAGTGTACATCTTCTATAATATAGAATTAAAATCCTAAATTGGCTCATAAGGCTCCCTTTTCATGTTGTTAAAATTTTGATATATCAGTCTATAGATGGTAACTTGTCCAAGTTGGTCAAGAAGTTTGATCTAACATGCATTCCAAGAAGTTATTGAAATCTCATGAAATTTGAGATATCAATCATAGGCAACATCTTGTAATATAAATGGAAAAATCTTGCATCCAATAACTTCATCAGTAACATTTGTTAATATTAATGCAACCTTAAGAGACTTGATTTGTTCCTCTATAATTCTTCCTCTTGATTTATATGGATTTATGGGAAAATTGTGCACATATCCTTAGATAAAAGTGGAAAATCCAACTAACCAAGGGTGTTGTTGGGACATAAGATGATTAATGAGATGGATATTCCTAATTAGAGATGATGTTATAGACCTTGGTATATTGGGAGAAACCAATGTACATATAGGCCTTTAATGTGTTGGTAGGGTGAAACCAAAAGACTAGTTTGGTCCCTATACCTAGTAACTCTATTGCGTGTCTCCAATGTAACTCAACATAGGGGTAACTTCTAACTACATGAGGCATGTATGTGACCCTCCTAGTACTAGTTTTTTTTTCTTATTGATGTGGGTATATTGAACCAACTAAAGTTTTAAATGAGGTATCCACTAATGTTATAAGATCTTAATGGAGGTAAACTCCACTCTAGGGCATGAGTTATATGTTAGGTTAAACAACCTTATGGTAGAATAATAATCATAGCATGCAGGTTGTTAACTAAGTTCACTTGTAGGGAAATAAATCCTAATAGAGAAATCAAACCTAAGTGGGTGAGATGGATGGGTGACACCTAATCTATAGTGGGTATATCTTAGTGAAATAAACTTAGAAACGAGGCAAGGGTAGAGCAAAAAATAATTTTATGTGATTTCAAAGGGTCACTTCCTAGGTTGGTCTCTCAGTGGACAAGTACTCTAAAAACTAGTGATTTCTACTTGTAACTATTGTGCACTCACAAATAAGCATAGTTATTAAGTCTAAGGAGGAGTGGTATAGGAAACATGATGTCATAAGCTAAATATTTCTTATTTTATAGTTTTTTTTTCACACTATTAATTATAAAGTTATATCTTGGATGAACAACGCATCTAAGGTAGCTATGGCACACACTTTAGAAAACTAAACCAATAGAAAACATTCATACACACTAAGAATAATAACACCATCTAAACTAATTAATAAAATATAATAAGTTTAATTGCATTTTCACATCTATGACTAGCATACATTAACTAAAACAATCATGATTTTTCCATACATTTTTTACACTTCAAATTACTGCATTATAAAAACCATAAAAATTAAAACCTTAATATCACATGAGTGGAAGGACAAAACACAAAAGGAATTGCATGACAATGAAAATTTTATTTCTTCTTGTATTGATAAAATCTTCCAGCCCTTTAGAATGGTAAATTACATAGATATATATATGCTAGGGAGGGGTTGCCTCATACTCTAAGTGTAGGTAAACTCATAGTTATATGTTATAGTTAGAACCTCAATTCTAAGTTTAGTCTCAAAATTTCATATTTTGCATTCTTAGATCTAATTACATTTATGCCAAAATTAGTTTTCTAGTGTACTAAAACATGTGCATGTTTATAGTAGTTTAGGAAAATTTACTTGTGTAATCTAAGGGTAAGTAGACTATAGGTAAGTTATGCATGTATACATACAAAAAATGGACTTCAACTCAAGGTTGACAGGGTGCTTACAAGGTTGACGAGGTTGTTTGAGGCACTAAATTGGATGTTTGCATTGAAATAAGAGTTTTGGTGCCATTATTCTTCTTTTCTTCCAATGTTTGGTAGAGCTTTTATCCAATGTCATATTGATATCTGATAATTTCCATGATAAGGAGTAGAAAGCTATGCACCATGTTCACTTACTTAAAGAGTCTTTCATGTTTAGATTTGGTAGTCTTGAAGTTTGATCTAAATATCTCAACTTCGATTATCTTCTTCCTATAAAAATTGATATCTACCTCCATTTAATCTATTATCTTCCCTTGTATGTCATGTTTGAAATTATTTGAAGCTTAATACAAGATCTAGTCAAAATTGGCCTGATTAATGAGTCTTCTTATGGAATCATTGGCCTTAGAAAGCTTTAGTTCATCCAAAATTTTCTAGGTGAAAGTCTCAATTTGTGAATATTTTGTAGTTATTAACTTATCTACATCAACCCATTCCCTGTCCCCTTAATTCTTATAGACACCAAGTTGAGGACATTGGTAGCCTCCAATGGTGTCATCAATTTCAAATGTGCATATGGCTTGCCAGTTATAAAAAGAATAATGAATTTGATTTTATTATTATCTATAATCAAATAATTCAATAATTTGGTGGTTTCTAATATGTGGGGTGCCAATTTTTCCCTCATTGCACTAATGGCCTTATTGTTATTGTACAATCTAGATGCTATACTTTGGACATTCATTTCAATTTGGGATAGTACATGAATAGTTTGTGGATACTCTTTCAATTTATTTAGTTCTTATTGTATCTCTCTTTGTTCCATTTATGTCCCTTCATGTAGTTATACGAGAACAACTTTATGTGTTTTCATAAAGGATTTTAAATCCTCAATATATTAGGAATTCCCAAGTTTTCTATCTCTCCTTTTGGTCAAAGTAAGCATTTATTATCTTTCTTCTATAATGACTACTCTACCAATGTCATCTTCTGACTTCCTCTTCCTCACCCTCTATACACTCTCTATATATTTATTAAAAAATGTTCTCATAGTGGGAAATTCAGTAATCACATTATTAGGCCTTTTGTACTCCCCTAACTACATGTTTGTTGCCCATTATGGAAGGAATAACTAGGTTGGGTCCATGGGTTGAGTGCCCAAGGTTGTAATGTCACACAATATCTCACATGATGTTTGATTTAAAGTTTATCCTAGGAGGAGATCACGAATTGAAGGCCATATTATCTTGGATTAGTCTACTTAACCATGTTATGGTAGTGGATGGACTATGTATACTAGCCTTTTCTTTTTCCCACCCTTTTGAGTGGTTATCACAATTTTATCTTGAGAAGGACTAGGAGGGGGGAGTGATAGAATTAATTTTCTAGATGAAACATGTAATTGGATGGTGTTTATTGATCCCCTTACTTTATCTGTGGCCTTATTATTAATTTTTGTGGGAAGTGGAATCAGTAGTAAAAGGGACAAACATATGGATAACAGGAGTGGATGTGGAAAGGGCAATGAGAGGTATAGTAGGAGTGGATGTGGGAGGAGTGATTGGAGGAATATAAATTGAAGGAGTAGTAACTGCAAGGGTAGATGATGTATATTTTACCTTTGGTACTAATAGAGTTTGTTGAATAATAGACTTAATATGATTAACCTCTACCTTGGGGACCAAGAGAGGAAGGGGGTTGGGAGGGGTGAATGAAGTAGGACAAAATGAACTAACTATAGAAAGAGAAACATGGGAAAAAATAAGAGAAATGGAAATTAGAGGGGTGTAGGCTCACCTGATGTTTGATGATGTGATTATTCCTTTCCCTTTGAGTCTTAGAGGCTCAAAATTTTCACTCTTTTTAATTATACTTCATCATTATAAATCTCCTTTCCAACTACCACTTGTGTGACTAGCTCCAATGATGGTCCTTTCATTATTAGGGTCCATTGAATGTACTGATCCCTCAACTTCCTTGTATATCATATGGTTATATAAGTATATGTGGAAGGATCCAATTGTATGGTTGACATTAAACAAAATAATGACCTCTTGAAATAATGAAACATCACCTTGGGCGGGTCACTAAGAATATGAAGAATCTAGGTAGATGGATTCATTTTATTTTCCCCACAGTGGGGTATTTGGTAGCCCAGGTTCCTTATTAAATTTATTAAGTGCCACAGGGGGTATTCAAGAGGATTGTCCTTATTTTATTATGGGTTGATTAGGTCTTCTAGTCTAAAATTCATATGCATTTCATCTTTCATCTAGTGTTAGTCTTGTTCATGCCTCTTTTATGAAAAGGGAAGGTTTTTATTGAATAAGATTTAGAAGGTCTCCCTTTAATTGAATTTATCATACCATTTTAAAGATTTGATCATCTTTCTGAGCATTATGGAACAAAAATTCATGATCATAGTGATCATTTTGATGCTCAATGCCCAGTCCATTGATATGGATTTAAGCCTATCTATGGGGATCCTAGTCCATGTTATGCATTGAGGCCAAGGAATAATACTCTCTATATTTTCCTAACTCATATAAGTGCTCATAATTGGTGTATCACATTCTTGAAATCATTAAGTGAGAACAATGAAGTAGGCTTTCTTCTTCTTGTGCATGTCTTCTTCAATGCCCCACCATAACTAGTAGGCTATTTTCTACTCTACCAACTTGTCTAAGACATACTTGGGGAGTCATAGAGGTGTAACCTGATGGCTAATAACTATGATGACTGTATAGTTAGGGTATAACCAATAGTCTCCATTGATCAATAGTGTTTTTTCTTTACTCTTTGATATTGTAGGCAAGGTGGATTCATGGATGTCCTTCCATAATATAGTCTAGAGGGGGGATACATAGTAAGTCATTATAGATGTATATTGTCCCCTTGACTACATAAATGAAGAAGAACATCATGTGGAAGTCATGTCTAGGAGGAATTTTTTTATTATGCAAATTTTTCTCTTGTAACATTGCTCCAATCACCTCTCTTAGATCAAAGGTTAATTTTGATGCCCTACCCAAACCAAGCAATGGAACCCACTCTAGGTAGAGGAACTTGATTCTTGGGAAACCAAATATCCTATTCAATATGTCCATTCCCATCTACATTCCCATTTTTATCTTTATTATTGGTGTGGGTTGCTTGTCTGATAAGTTAATTAATTCACTAAGGAACATCTAACTGTTAAGTCCCTTGTCAATATATTTATCTTTCTTCCATTCCACTACTCTATGTAAATCATAAATGTAATTTGAAATAGGAAGGTAGAGGTACCTTTGAAATTCATCACCAAATATGCATGCTATAACCATTTTTTGCTTGAGGTGATGTAGGGATGATCATCTAGATATCTTCCCTACCAAGAAAAAATCTCAAAGGACATTGATATAGGGTATGACTTCTGTCTTCATAGCTATAATGTCTAACCATTGTATCTAGAGTGGGAGGTATATGGCCAATTGACACTAGGATGGAGTCAAGTAATATTTATATGTCTTTGCATCAACCTAAATTAAGGCATCCCATAATGTTAAATAATTTTTATAGTAATTTTTTAATATTACAAGGTCAAAGAGTGTATATGTGTACTCAATATAATGTTTAATAGAGAACCTTGAAGGAGGGAAAGTTCCTTGGAATTCCTTGTATAAGGATGTCATTATCTTTTAATTGAGTTAGTATTTATTTGGTTTTTAATTTAATTACTTAGTTATCCTAAGTATTTTATTAAGTTAAATATGATAATGGCTATGACTCTATCATAAAAGAGTAAGTGAATTCATAAGTTATCTAAATATCAAATGGACACAATATCATTTGAACTGATTCGATATAACTTTGGCATTTATTTTCAATTTGTGTGCCATTAATGTCTGACAACTATAACTTTTATTTATTTTTTCAATTTTAACCTTGCCACTTTATATGATTGGTATACCACATAGGAATAGTTAATGTTTAGTGGTAATACCACACCATTGCCTCTTTCTAAGTTTCATTTCATCACTTCTTTGGCTTATTGAGTAGTGAATATTTTGGTAGTCAGATGTTGGGATATTACATTATTCATGAAGAAAATAAGTATCCCAAATAAAAGTCAAAAATTTTGTTTCCAAAGTCCTTAATATGTTAGACAAAAAAACTAAGTTTATCAAATAACTAAATGTGTTAGGTAACTTCACTGAATGAAATTGCAAAAAAAAAAAATCCAAAGACCTAAATGTGTCGAGTAACTTCACCAAATAAAATCAACAAACATTTCTATTTAAGACAAAAAATTGTAGAACTCTCCCACCAAATTTTTTTTTTAAAGACCTAAATATGTCAATGTAACCTACTGAGAAAAAATTGTTAAATAAATCTTCCTGAAGACCCACATAAATTTGTAAAACTAGAGACTTGGTTCCTGAATAATATTGGCCAAAGAGTAAGTTGTGAATAGTTATAATACCTAGTGAATAGGGATTCAAGGTATTGTAACCTAAAATATTGAATACTTTATTCCAAAAAAAACATCTAAAGTAAAACATAAAAGAATAAATTCTTATGGGGTATGTGGTAGAGTGCCAAAGAAAATTGTTGACTGTTTTCTCCAAAGACTTGAAATGTGTCAGAGGATTTTATTAAGCAAAATTGTCGAATAAAACTACCAAATACTAAAACATGTTGAAAGAGTTATCTGAATTAAATTATCAAACAAAATCATTGAATATTATGTTTTAAATAGAATAACTGAAGACAAAAATTTTAATAGAATTAATGAAGAACAAGTTTGAACAAAATTATCGAAGACCCTTTTTAATGCTAAGTAGTTATACCAACAATTTCACCAAATAAGATGTGCCACAATTTGAAAATGAATAATATATGAAAATTATTAGTAGTTTAGTCCCAAAAGTACTCATCCATACATGTTTTGAATAACTCAATACATAAGGCCTTCTTTTTCAAGGTCTTTCAAGATAAGTCTATCGACTAATTCTAAAAAATAGTGGGTCTTTATTCTAGAAAAATGGGGGTATGATGGGTACAAATTTTAATTATGTAGACTTTTCTCATGGTGTGGATATGTTCATTACATGGTTCATCAGAGGGTTTAAGGTTGACCTATCAAGTGTAGTTCATCTTCTAGACCCTTTGAAACTTTAGGTCATAGTTGAGAGGGTTTTTATAGTAGAGGAGAATAGGGGTCCAACTTAGGAGGCTTGAAAGCATCATAGGGGGAACATGAAAAGGATGAGAGATAATAGTTCACAAGGGAACCCACCACCCCTTATAGTTAGATTTAAATCTTAGACACATGGACAATAATAGGGTCAGTGTCAGGGCTAACAATAGAGGTAGGGGAAATGACACCCTCCTCAAGGCTAGAAGAGAAACAAAGATAGAGTAGAATAAGGTCAAGGCCTTTCATAGGGTTATAAACAAGGATATTATTATCAAAGGAAAGGTCATGCCATCTCTCATACTCAAAAATCCATAATAGGATGGACCTCTAAACAATAGTCTACTTTTGGGGCTCCTTGAGGGCAAGTTCCATGAGGTAGATGTTTCATATGTGGGGGACCTAGTTTTGCTAGAGAGTCTCCTTAGAGGTATTTAGGTATAGGTTAAAGGGTGTTAGGATATAAATATATAGTGGGATAATTTATTTTATCCCATAGATTATATGCATCGATTGATGAACTCCAAGATGAGCACCAAGCCATAGTGGTGAAGATGATAGGAAGGTTTGACAAGATGCTAGTTTTATTTCTCTTTGACCTTCATGCATTTGATACTTTTATTTCATCACTAGTCGTTGACCATTGTAGACTAGTGTAATATAATTAATTTAACCCTTGGTTGGTTGATATGGATATTGGGACTAAGAAACTAGTGATCTCATTAAACCCTAGTTGTGTGTTAGATCTAGAAGTTCTTTTGACTACCCTAAACTTGAACATTTTTCCCTTGGGATCCTATGATGTAATTTTGGGCATGGATTTATTATAGAACCATAGAGATTTTATTTATTTATATGCTAAAATATTCCATTACCATGATGATTTGGGGACATAGATGGTTTTTTGGTCTTTAGATACCCATTTATCTATGCATTATTTCTACTATGCAGCTTACGAGGAACATGCTTAAGGGATGTTAGTTTTATGTTATTAAGGTGAGTGATAGGTCCAAGGATGAGATTTATGTGACTATTATTTACTCTCAGTATATATTTTATGAGTTTTCTATTGTTTTTATTGAGGAATTACCTAGTATGCCCCCTCAATGAGACATTGATTTTACTATTGATCTTGTACATAGAATAGAACCAGTCTCTAAGTCTCCCTATAGGATGAATATTCTTGAGCTCAATGAGCACAATATTAATATCTAAGAACTATTATAAAAGGGTCATATTATCATAGTGTGTCCCCTTTGGGTTCACTAGTAATTTTTGTTAAGAAGGATTGCTCACTTTGTCTTTCTATTGATTATAGATAGCTTGTTAAGGTTACTATCAAGAATCATTACCCTTTGTTGATGATAAATGACTTATTTTATCAATTAGAGGGGGTGAAAAGGTATTTTATAAGATCAAAATTAATTTTGGGTATCATCAACCAAGGATAGTAGAGGAAAACATCCAAAGATAAATTTTGTGACTCAAAATCACCACTACGAGTTCACAGAGGTACCTTTAGGTATAACCAATACCCCAATAGTTATTTTGAGTCACATGAATGAGTTTTTTCTCCATTATTTGTATTAATGAGAGGGAATCTTAGTACATGCCTCAAATATTTGAGTGATTGTTTAATAGATAACACCTAGTTCAGTAATTGAAGTTCATAGAGTTAAGGGATTAGCAAAGCATTATATGAGATTCATGTAAAAATTTTCATGGATTGCTCATCCCATTACTTCAAGTAAATATAAATTTAGGAACATATGGACATGTGAGTCTGAGAGAGCCTTCCAGACTTCAAAAGAGCATCTCACTAGAAAACCTATTATGGTAGTTCTAGATCCCACATAAGACTTTTTGGTTTATATAGATGTATTGAATGAGGGAACCAAGACTATATTTATTCAAAGTGGTATGATGGTGTAATATGAGTATATAAATATCAAGGACAATTAACTTCACTATCCTATGCATGACTTAGAATTTTTTCCATCATTCATGCTCCAGTGTAGAGGTGACACTTTTGGTTAGGGAAACATTTCATTATGAGGACAATTTATTTGAGCCATAAGCACATTTTATATCAACCTAATCTCAGTGCCTATCAATAGTGTTAGATGAATATATCATGAAAGTATAATTTTGAGATAAAGCATCTGAAAGGAAAGGATAATGTTGTAGTTGATGCCCTAAGAAGGAGATGACACTAGTTTGCCACCATGAGATCTAAAAACAATTAAACGATCATATTATGTCTTAAATCCCCTTTGAATCATTTTTCAAGTGGGTGATATGTTAGGTTAATTCTCATAATTAAATTGTGGGAAAATTTTCATGGTGTACCATTGAGGCAAATGGTTTTTTACCCCAAAAAGGACACATTTATATGCCATATTTTGGTGATTTGAGACAGTTGATTCTATCTAATGCACACTAAGCATCTTATGTAGGGAATCCAAGGGTAAATAAGGTTTATGATTAGTTATGAGAGTTATATTTTATCTAAGGATGCATAGATATATCACAAATTTTTTATTGATATGTCTTGGATGCCAGTGTGTCAAGGCTAAACATCAACATCTAGCAGGGATCCTCTATCCTCATGATATTCTAGAGTGGAAATGGAATACCATTTTAATGGATTTTGTTTTCAGTAATCCCATATCTACCTACCATCATAATGAAAACATCTTAATAGTAGACAATTTGACCAAGGGGCACACTTTTAGTCCATCAAGACTACCTATAATGCTACTATATTAACATGCATCTTCATAGATGACATAGTTTGTATGGCATACCCTAGAAGATCATTTTTGATAAAGATCCCATCTTCACCTCTCATTTTTTTACTAAATTATAGAAAGCCTTAGGCACAAGTATTAATCTTATCTTAGCATACCATCCTAAGATAAATAGAAAGACTAAGGGATTTAATCACTTCCTCAAAGATATGTTGTCTATATATGTGATGGACCAGCAGACCCAATGGGAGGAGCACATATACATGGTATATTTTACATAAAATAATAGTTACCATAGCTCCATTAACATGGCACCTTTCGAGGCATTATATGTCAAGAAGTGCATGACTCCATTAAGTTGGGATCACTTGAGGAACCATGTGTCCATATGACCTTCCTTACTATAAGATATCGAGTGATAGGTGGTGCATATATGTCATCACCTTCAAGAGATGAAAAAGTGGGATAAGAGGTATATGGATGATAAGAGGTTGGATCAATGTTTTGATTTTGGGGACAAGGTCTTTATGCATGTGCAACCTCTCAAAATCCCAGTATATTATCAAAAAGGCTCTAAGACAACACCATGTTTTGTGAGAAATTTTAAGATATTGAAATAGATTGGACTCATAGATTACTATCTAGGATTTCTACCCAACCTGTTTCAAGTCCATGATGTTTTTCATTTTTTAGTTTTATGGAAATACATTCATGATATATCATATGTATTGTATTGGTCTACTTTGTAGGTGGTGGAAGACAAGCAAATCTTCTTAGAACCCATTAGGATTTTGGATTAATAGAGGATGGACCTTCAAGGGTGGAACCTATACCAGGTTATGGTCTAGCGGGATTGGTATGATGAACAAGGGGATACCTGGGATGACGTAGTAACAATTTGGACCTAGTACCCATAGATTTTTTGCTGACTTCAAAGGGTAAATCTTTATTAGATAAGGAATATGTCATGCTAGCTTTGGCCTCCCCTATTTTGCATCCATTTTATATGTACATATTATTATGTCGTGCTGATTAGTGCTTATTATGGATTGATTATCTTATATATTCTATAATTAACATGTTGATTTGGATATGATCATGTTATTTTTTATGTTATGACTCATTATTATGTTGTGTTAATTAAGGATTATGATGGATTGATTATTTGATATATTATATGATGGACATGTTGATTTGGATACTATGTGTTATTATGTTACAATTTATTTCATACCACTTATATGACATATGATAGGAAATAAATTACAAATGTGAATGTGCACAATTTTTTATTATCAGTCATTGATTATCTTAGGGTACTAACGATCATATGTTTTGTTATTATTAGAATGTGCACTAATATTTGATACATAATTATCCCACTTATTATTGAATGGGAGAAGAATGTAAAAATTAGAAAAAAATAAAAATAAAATAAATAAATTTATAATTGTATATGGATCACAAGTTTTATGTGGAGTGAGCTCTGGCATATGTGACAAGATCATGAAATTTTTTATTTATTTATTATTTAATATAATTTTAATGTTATATTATCATGGTCATTATCATTACAACGATGCTTTGGCATGTGTAATGAGTGTGCAAGAAACTGAAATAAATGGCAAGAAAGGGACAGACAAGAGGTGTCTAAATACTATACTACACATTGTCCCAATTTATGTTAAGTGATGTTTGGCCATGTTTGTGCACCCCTTAGCGGTTATGTAAGTGTGTTCATCCCCATAAGTGTTAATGTTGATTATTTTGGAGTCTTAGGTTTGGATGACACATAAGGCCCTTTCAATTATGTAGTAATGTGTCCATACATTATTATTATGTTAATTAATCCCTTCATCATATATATATATATATATATATATATATATATATATATATATATATATATATATATATATATATATATATATATATATATATATATATATATATATATATTACTAATCAAGGGTGTCCCAAAACATTTCTGGCATGACAGTATCACTGTGTTATACCTGCCACACACTTAGACACACTATTATAGGGTGAGTCCAATGGACTAATCCCTTGAGCTTATGTTAGTGCCCCACCTGATGCTTACGGTTCAATCAGGGATCAAACCCATGACCTATTGGTTACCATTTCAATGAATTACCATTGAGATATAACCTTGGGGGCAAATTTTGATCATATATTGATTAAACTCTTTAATTTTATTTTTTTGGAAATATAAAATTTGAAAGTCTCAAACCCTATTTCTAGAAACTTGTACTAGCCTAAAAAGGGGACCCATAGGTTAATGCTCGAAGGGAACATTTTGGGAAGTAAATTTTTTATTATTTCATCCTTATAGGCACCTTGGAAAAGGGAGGAGCTATAACCCCAAAATGGGACACTTGTCCCCATTTTAATGGTGGAATAAGGTAGCAACCTCTTTCCCCATATAATAAAAAATTAGCTTATTTTCACCAAATTCTAGACTATAGTAGAATTTGAAATAATTTAGGCAATATTAGAAGCTTGAAGAGGAGCCAAAAGATAAATAAAGTGCATAAAATTCACAAGGGTAGCACCTCTTTTTATATTTTTAAGTAGTTTTTTTATGTGTGCATTATGAATTCATATGAAATGGAAAGTGGATTGTAGTCATGGTTTAGGAAAAAGTATTATTTTTATTGTGTACAAATTCTAGGATGTACTTGGGGAAGGGAATTTTTTTTGAAAGAGAAGCTTGGGGTCTATGTAGGTCTCTTGATGTTTTCCTTTCCAAGATTTGGTTGAGAGAGAACCTTGGAGCCTAGGTAGGCTACTTTTTGTCTTCCTTTAAAGATATAGTTTGGGGATGAACTTGGGGCTTGTGTGGGCTATTTTATGGTTCCCCCTCATATTGGACATTTTATGAGAAGTTGTAAAGAATATATAAATTATTGTGGTTGATGGTTATTTTTTCTATCTCCCCAAGTACAAACCTAAGGTAAGTTCATAGATCTATAACTAGGAAGCTATAAGGCCTTTTGTTTCTTTGGGTTAGCCATGTATTTATGTGTGTGTGGAGGTCATCTCTTAGGATTGGGGGTTGTATAGGGTGTATACACCTTATGATGTCATAAGGCTAGAATTTGATAATTATTTCCTTGTAAGTTTATATAAACCTATAGATCTACGAGGGAGTGCTGCAGAATGTAAGGGATAAATATAAATTGCGTAATATAACACTTATGTGTATAGTTTTTAATGCAAAAAAAAAATTATGTGAAATATTTAAATTAAATCATGATTATTGTAGGATATAAATGCTTATAACATGATTAGTGAATGTTTAAAAACTTTGTCTTGTGCATTACAAAATAAGTTGTGTTAGATTATTTTTATGTAAAATGATATAAATAGATAAGACTTGGTTATGTGTATTGGAAATTATTTTCATAAATTTTAATTTGTATATTTAAAACAAGATATTAAAAAAAAATTATGCTTGAAATTAGTACATAATTTGAGAATTGTTTTGCTATTAAATCGCTTATGTTTATGTGGGTTAATGTTTTTTTATGTATCAGATCTATTCAAAAGTAAGGAAATATACATATATAATAGAAAGAGAAAATTAGTTTCAAATTTAAATTGTAGTTTAAAATAGTTATTAAATTTTCCTTTACATATTTTTTGTACTCTTTTAAATAAATAGATAAAAACAAAAAATTTCTCGCAAGCTTGTTATCCAATTCCTCCCTCCTGCCTGCAAGAGAGAAAAGAAAAAAAAGACATTAGGGCTTTATCTTACATAATAATAATAATAATAATAATAATAATAATAATAATAATAATAATAATAATAATAATAATAATAATAATAATAATAATAACAACAGCAACAACAACAACAACAATAATAATAACAATAATAATAACAACAACAATAATAATAATAATAATAATAAGAATAATAATAATAATAATAATAATAATAATAATAATAATAATAATAATAATAATAATAATAATAATAATAATAATAATAATAATAATAATAATAATAATAATAATACCAATAATAACAACAACAACAACAACAACAATAATAATAATAATAATAACAACAACAATAACAATAACAACAATAACAATAACAATAACAATAACAATAACAATAACAATAACAATAACAATAACAATAACAATAACAACAATAACAATAACAATAACAATAACAATAACAATAACAATAACAATAACAATAACAATAACAATAACAATAATAATAATAATAACAATAATAATAATAATAATAATAATAATAACAACAACAACAACAACAACAACAACAACAACAACAACAACAACAACAACAACAACAACAACAACAATGACAACAACAACAACAGCAACAACAACAACATAGTTTTATTGGCCACACATGTAATAGCTCATTTTTTGATGGCTCGAGAAAGGGAGCTAATGCATGGTCTTGCTGGAGGAACTATTAGTAGGAAGGGTAAAGCCCTAGATTTTGGAACTGGTATCAGAGGTAGGAAAGGGTAGGCACAATAGGTAAAAGATGAAATTCATAAAACTCAAGAGTTGTTGGGTTTTGATGCTGGTTTTTGAACTCCAGTTATGGAGAAAGAATTATGAGGTAAGGCTCGAGGTTGTCAAGAACTTATTTTAAGGAGGGGTTGGAATTATGTCAATAAGTGGTTATGGGAGAAAATGCCTTTCTATTGGAGGATTCAACAATGGTCTAGAATAAAAAATATGGTCCACCCTCAGGTCTTGTAGGTATAGCCCAAGGTGTCTTTAGTTGATGGAATTTGAATTGGTAAATTTATTAAATTGGAATGGAATTTAGATCCTTTTTCTATTAGTTAAGAGATGTTATCTAAAAATTTCCTAATTTGTAAATGTTTTTGAAAATGGTCAGTGCTAGGTGAAGTGGAAGAATGGGCTTCATTAAATTATGGGAAGGATGTGCATATTTTTTTCTCATGAAGGGCTTCTTTGTGGTTACTTTTAGGTTAGGCTCTATCTGTGGGCTAGTCTTCCTTAATACTTATTGGTATTTAAAGGTATAAAGTTTGTAGTTGAAAAAATAGAGCCCTAATATCTATCCCTTTTTAACAAAATAGGGTTGGTTTCTAATCTAGATTCATTCTTATGGTTTCCCATTGAATACTAGGGTTTGTATTCCCTAAAATCTCTAGGTAATATGTTGGGTTATTTCATTGAGGTTGACCCTCTCTTGGAAGAAGGCATTCTAGTTTCTTATTCCAGATTTAGGGTTTTGTTAGACTTGGACATGTATATTCCAAAAAAAATTGATCAAGTATATGGTTAAGGTTCGGATTAAGTGATTCGATATTATGAAAAACCCTTTCCATTTATTTCAACATTGTTGTCTATAACACACTCAAAAAGTTTTATTCTCTTGAAAATCAATCTCCTCATCACACTTATTTGGAAGTCCATCTAGTATGAAAAAAAAAAGTAGTTTTGTAATAACAAGTTTGAGGAAGTGTTAGAAAAAGGTCCTTTCTAGGCAAAGGTGGAGAAAGTTTCTATAGAGGTTTTTTTTAATTAAAAAGAAAGGGGAATTAAAGAACATTACTGATTCTCTTCATTGTTATAAGAAACCTATTAATATTGATCTTAACATCAACATCTGAAACACTCAGGCTTTGTTTGAGAAATTAGATAATGTTAATGTTTTATCTCTGGCTTAATTAATCAAAGGTTGTGAGTTTATAATGATCATCATAAGTCACTCAATTCTTTGTTACAATACTCTAAAGATAATATGGTTCAAGTATCATCTTTGAAGGAAGAAGGGATGGAAGAGTTGGTCTTAAGATCTACAGAAGTTAAAGGTAGTGCTTTAAAAGAGGAGGAGAAATCAAAATTAGAAGAAGAATTGAATTTGTGGGAAGTACTCTCCACATCTCAATTTTAATTTTCTTTAACCCATTTGAATTGGGTATCTAAAAAGATAATGGGTCAGAAATTTGTTGAAGACAAGCTAAATGGGGATATTTTAGGTGGTAGATGGGGTATTTTTCTTCATTTTGTGGAATATGGAAAGTGGGAGGTGGAATTCCCACCACTGGGTTAATGAAGCTCCTTTCATGGAAAGTTAGGGACCTGAACAACCCTAATAATATATGGGTAGTTAAATGTCTCATGTTATCTAAAAATCTTGATGTTTTATTTCTTCGAGAACTAAATTAAATTTAGAGGAATAAAGGTTTTTGATGAAAACAAGTTGGGCAAGATGGAATAGTCTATTTGTGGAATCAATTGGGGCCTCTAGTCTCTTAGAATTTTTTTGGTCTCATTTGATGGATAATGTAGTGGTAGTGGAATTAGTTCCTTGGTGGAAACTATATAGGTTCTCTAGTTTTTACTCAAGGGTAAATTTATTGTTTTTCAATATTTATGGCCATAATGATACTATCCAGAAGAGGAAACTTTGGAAGGTATTAGTTGATAAAATATTGAGGTTTCCTAAGGGAAAGATTCTTCTCAATGGTTATTTTAAAGCCATTCTCCAATATCAAGACAAGATAGGATAGGTGATGGCTCATTATCCCTTAGATGGATTTTTACAATTTTATGCATAATAATGAATTGGTGGATGTGAATCCTAAATCAAGATGGTTTTAATGAAATAATAAATGAGTGGGTTTAGCTAATATTAAATAGAGACTTGACAAAATTTTAATCAATCAAAACTAGTTACTTAATGATTATGTGGTGGAGAGTTCAGTGTTTGACACGTTAAGCTTATATCATTTTTTTTATTTTTCTTAATATTCTAAGGGATTATCCCCTATAAAATTTTCTAGGATTATTCTAAGGGATAAAAATTCATCTTTTTTTTTCATAAATCAATAAGGGTTAAAATATTAACAACTCATACTTCTAGTATCATATCAACAAAAATGTTTTCTTGACTTCCCAAAAAGATATTAGAGCTAAAGTAGTGTCTTTCTTCAATCAATTTATTTTTAGAGAAGAGCAATCCAATCTGAAATTTCAAAATTTAAATTTGGGCTTTATTTCAAAACTAGTTTCAAATAGGTACAATCCTCAACTGGTGGCTCCGTTCAAGCTGGAAGATGTTAGCTTGGTAGTCTTTTTGGTGGATAAAGATAAATATCTAGGTCCTAATGTTTTCTATCATAATTTTTTAATCCTTTTTGGAAATTATGGGGGTTGATGTGTTGAACATGGTGGAAAAATCATGATGTCATAGGAAAATGGCTCCAAATTTAAATGTTAGTTTCATTTCCTTGTTTCCAAAAGGGGAGTCTAAGGGAAATTTTAGTGATTTCTATCCTATCTCCCATTGAAATTTTGTATATAAAATCATCTCCAAATCTATGGCCAATTAGATCAAGTTGGTTTTAGACTCTCTCATTTCTCAAGAACATGTGAGTTTTATGTCGGGGAGGAATATCTAAGAAGGTATTATTATTACTCATAAAATAATTCACTCTCTCTCATAATAAGAAGAAAGGTTTGATTCTCAAATTGTATATTATAAAAACTATTAATAGGTTTAATTGACACTTTCTTATCAAATTCCATAATTTTTTTGGCTTTTCCAAAGATTGTTGCAGTTAGAGTTTCAATTGTATTTTTAGTCCTATGTTTTGCATTTTGATCAATGGGAGCTCAACTGATTTAATTAAAGCATATATGGGTTTGATGAAGGGATACCCTTTATATCCATTTCTCTTCATCTTAATGGTTGAAGCTTTGGGTTGAGTGGTTGTTTAATCTAAATCTTCTATTGTGGTGTCTGGTCTAAAAGTGGTTGAAAATATTGATAGTTTATCTCACCATCAATTTTTTTATGATAATTTTATTTTTGGAGTTGATTTTATTATTGAGGCTTACGAATTTAATCCAATTGTAAAAAATATGAAATGGAATTAGGTTATAAGGTCAATGAAGGTAAATCATAAATTTTCTTCGTCAACTGCAATGAGGTTAAGAAAAGGGAGATTATTGTGGTTCTTATATTCAAAATCGATACAATCTTGAGTAAATACCTAGGAATTATAAATTTTTAGATGTTAAATCAAGTCTATGGGATGATATAATCAAAAAATTCAAATCCTGGTTAGCATCTTGGCAACGACACTAGTTGACATTGGGAGGTAGGATCAGTTTGATCAAATCAGTTTTATGTGCTCTTCCTAATTATTACTTATCTATCTTACATCTTACCTACAATTTGGTTAAAAAAATAATAAAATAATGAATAATTTTATTTGGAAAGGTGCATAAAATTCTAGTAAAATTCCTCTTCTAAAATGGGAACAAGTTTATAAACAAAAAATGATAGGGGGTGATGGAATAAAAAATATTCATCTTCATAATTCAGCTTTGGGTGATAAATTGGCTTGGAATATGCTTAAATAAATGAGGGAATTATGGATTAGAATCCTTAGAGATAAATATCTTGTGTCAGATGACCCTTGGAGTATGGTCATTATTGCTAATCTGCCTAAGGGTTTGCATATGTAGAATTTTCTACTCAATTGTAAATTGATTATTGTTAATCATGTGTGTTGGACTATTAATAATAGGATGAGAGAATATTTTTGGTTTGATTATTAGAATGAAAATAAGCTCTTGGATGAGATACTTTAAGCCATTAAGGAGTGACCCTTAAGGAGCTATGGGGTCATAAGGTAGCTGACTATCTTGAGTTTCAATCTTGCCAAGGTATAGCTTATTTGAAATGTAAAAGCTTGATGGATATGTTGATTTGTCTAGATTAGGGTAGGGCCATTTATGATTGTTTTTCTTAAAATAAAGTCTTTTTGAATGATAAATATTATGGTTTCCATTGTGTTGTTATGAAATATAATAGCTACTTGGTTAACCTTGGTTATCAAATGGTTGAGTTGACTAAAGTGTCTTTTTCTTGGTCTGGTATGGTTTGTTGAGTTAAGGAGGGACTTCAATAAGCTAGGGCCTTTGCATGGTTGGTAGTTAACAATATGATCCTTACTCAAGATAGGCTATGCAAAATGGGTTTATAAAGTCCCTCTATGTGTTGTATGTGCAATAAGGAGGAATAATATACACATAATTATTTAGTCTATTTTTCATTTTTAAGGTGGTGATGATCTTGGATTTATGGTAAGTTTTATTAGATATGGGCTTAGCCTCCCTCTTTATAAAAAACCATTAAGTCTTGGCCTCTAGGATATGTCAACCACTCTCTTTATATTCTATGGGGAGTTAGTCCTGCTATCCTTATTTGGTCTAGTTTTAAGAAATGAAATCAGTGTATCATTGAAAATAAATAAAACATGATATTTGGTGTTATTTTGAGATTGAAACATCTATTTCATAAGTTTTTTAGATCATGATAAATGTAAAAAGGGTTTTCTCTTTAGCTATGATATAGGAATGAATTATAGATGGAAATTTCTAAAAAAAAAACCCATTAATGGGTCGATGGTATACAATTCTAAAAGTAGAAAATTGAGAAGTGAAGCTAGTTTGGAGCCTCCCCCTCTAGGTGGTTTAAGCTCAATTTTGATGGATATTTTAGAGGCAATATTGAGGCTACCAGTTTTGGGTGCATGCTAAAAGATTGCAATGGTTCTTTGATTAGAGATGCCTTGGTCAAACCAATAGATAACACTAATAATTAAGTAAAGCCTCAAGCTCTGATTATTGGATTGGAATCAATAGTGGAATGTGGCATAGATTTCTTGATTATTGAAGTGGACTCTCAGGTGGTGATTCATGCCCTATTGAATTAGAGACCCAATGGTTAGATCTAAATAATATCCTTGTTAAAGCATGGGAGTTTTTCCATTGTTTTTAGGATTGGAAAGGGGAGAATTGATTCTTCAAGGCAATGTCATAGCAAAATTTCTAGCCAATTCTAGGATCGACCAATTAGAAGGGATGTATATTAAAAATTGTAAAGAATTCTAGCTTGACATAAATGACATATCTCATATTGGGATATATTGATTAATGTTTATGGCAGATGGTATGTTGATCTTAGGGATGTTATCTAATGATGATGAATTTTATACATGGAAATTGAAACTAAATTTTAGTATCATTAAAAACATGGATTTATTTCCCACAAGATTTATTAATGGTCACATGATTTAAATTTCATGTGTTTGTTAGGATCTCTTATCTCAGAGCAGACAACATGTGCTGACAGGCTTAGTTATGGAGAAAGCATTGGTTAAATTGATAGTTTGGTCGATTGTGTTTAAGAGTATCCCTAAATGGGATATGTGCTTCTCAGGCTTGGTATATTCATACAAAATACAACATATTTTATAGACTGATTTTTTGGACATGGAAGATGTGGTAGTGCATATTCTTGGGTTGGAGGAGATTAGTCATAGTTCGCATTAGAGAGTTAATTTGAATATGCCTACTCTTTTTTCCACTAATCTTCTTCTATTAGTCTCCAATAAAGGTTTAGTGAAGGATTTAATTGAGTTATTTGTCAAACTTTAATGTAGGATTACTATTCTTTATGAGTTAGAGATGGTTGATTCTAGACATTTCCTAGAGTTGCCCTTTTCCATTAAGGATGGTCTAGGTTACATCCCAGTTGTCACATTTAGGCTCTTGAAAGAGTGGTTTCCCAAAATCCTTACCTTTGTGAAAGATCTGAAAAAACTTATTTTCAAATAAAGAGGATGTATTCTTGGAAAAAATGTGGTACTATTAAATATGTCGAGTCGTTGAGATCCTCTACCAGAATTGGTAATGTGGAGAGCAACTCATTACTTACTTGAGTAAGTGAAAAATATTAAATTTATCCTTCATGGCTTTTATAGAGTAAAGTTTATAGATCCTCAATGGTTTAGAAAGAATATTTCATGGGTTGTTTAATCCTCTATCCCATTTTATGTAGTTCATAGAGTTGGTAAAGTGAAAGTGAGAGGCAGAGTGAGGAAAAGGGAGCATAGTAGGGTGGAGTGATAGTTTCATCTCAAGTATAGACATCATCTCTTGTAAATCAAATCCTTGATAATTAAATATAAAAATTCCAATTTGGATGATAATCAAGTGGTCATACTAGAATGATAATGATTGTTTGGTTTGATCTAGAAGGAATTAAATCAGAAATATATTTGTGAAATTCAATGCTATTATTTTTTATACAATGAAGCTTTACAAAGCTTTAAGAAATAATAGTTGGTTGAGAAACCAAGTAATCAGTAAAAACTACTTGATAAATACAAAAATATTAAAATGAACTAATAAAACTATAACATTTGGATCATTAATAAATAATCTAATAAACTCCCACTAGATCTAAAGGGGTATAGAAAGACTGAAGCATTGAACTATGAGTCATCCAAGTAGACTCTATTTCAATCATAACTAGTACACTGTGTATCCTAAATTTATCAATGACTTGATTATCCCCACACTAAATTATAATAATATCATGCTCTATCCAACTATATTTATCCTCACAAAAAATCTATCCAATAAGTGATTTCCCTAGTAATGTGTATGGCACATATCAAATTGATGCCCAATAATTGCAAAGATCTCCTACATTTGGATCATTAAAAATAATCCAATTAAATACTCCTTGATCCAAAGGGATATATAAATACTAAATAAATGATCTATGAGTCATCTAAATAGACTCTGTTGTAACATTAATTGGTACATTATGTATCCTAGACTGATCAAAGCCTTGATCATCCCTATACTGAAGTAGAAAAAGATCACAATCTATCCAAATACATCGATCCTCACACATAATCCATACAATAAGTGATTACCAAAGTATTTTTATGGCACATCTCAAACTAATGCCCAATAATTGCCAATATCTCCCATGGGTCTTTGCTCAACACTAACAATGCTAGCAACTCAATGTTGATTTATACTGTAACCACTAATGATTGATCAAAAATGAATATGCAATATCTTCTTACCCTATTAGGTAAGAGGTGAGAATCCATGAATTAAATAAACCATGTACAAACCATTGAAATGATCCACATAAAAGATCATATCAGTACTAGATCTATGAAAGAAAAGTACACAAGCCAAAAAATGCTACTATATCAAATCCCAATCTTGAGCCTAGCAACTCACAAAAGATGGGTGTGTTACCATCTCAAAATATATAGTCATCAAATATGGAGAAAGAAACTTCATATTCATCCCACCCATCAGAATAGTATGCATAAGAATAGCCAGAAGAAGAACTAGGAGAGTGACCAACAATGTTTTCTTCTATGTTCTATCAATGTCACGAGGACCTCCTTTTGGAAGGGCAATTTTTATAGATGTGTCCTATTCCACCACAATGTTAGCATATTTTCTCATGTCCACTAGAACTAGAGGAAGATTATCCACATGAAAATATTACTTGTGACTTTTCTTGTGTCCATGTGAATGTTTGTGGTGATGCTCATGCTTTTGAGACCCATAGTGATGTCTATACTTAGAAGAACCAGAGTGATGTCTATTCTTCCTAGAATGTTGTTTATGCTTCAGAGAACTAGAATTATCCTTATGTCCAAAATGATGATTATGTCTGGAAGTGTGCCTCAAAGTGTGTTTACATCTCTTAAAGTTCTTCAAAGAATATTTTCTATTATTTTCATATAATGGATTACCTATTTTGGTATAGTAGACCTCCTCAACAGTTTTTTATTTCTTCTTTACAAATTATCGCTCATGTTGAGTGGAAAATTCACAAAAAGAATTAAAAGTAGATTTGTTAAGCTTATCACTAAGATGTAACATTTTTAGAAAGATCTTGAAGATAGGGCTAAGACCATTAAAAAATAGAAACGAGCATTCCATGATCAATTATCCTACCAGTAGTTCTATATTATTAATTCAAATTCTTAATTCGTGACATGTATTCTGAAACATCTTCATCATCTGTTAGTTTAGTGTTGAGAAAATACATAATAATGTAATTTCTTTGTAAACAAGTTGTGTATCATATAAGTCCTTTACATATTTCTATTATTTCTAAGCTTTATACTTGATGACTTCTATGTGAATTATAACTTATGCACTGCAAGTTGATTTCAATCAAACAAGGGCATGCTTGTCATGTTTATGAAATTATGCAAGATTTTTGGCATTGGTGGGCAATGTTGGTTTGATTTCACCTACTTCCAATAAATCATTTAAAATTAATACATTTTTCATGTTCACTAACCATTCCTTATAATTTTTATTTTAGGATTTATGCATCTATTTTCATAAATTAAGCTCATAATTTTAGCCATGGTGTTTATAAAAACAATGCTGAATAATAGGGACCGCTATTGATTTTTTGCCTTTACCTTTCAAATAGATTTATAGTAGAAGAGAATCCTAGGACTTTGTAAAAAAAATATAATATTACACCTTATAAGTCCTATTACACCCTTATATCACCATTACAATATCAAAAAATTTTACCCAAGAAAATATCCTTCAACAAAATTTTAAACCTTTTTTATTTCAAGTATCTAACAAAAATAATTTCTATTAAACTCACCTTTAATAAAAAATTTTAATTTTTTTTAAAGTATGATGGATTTCTTTTTTACATCCTCTTACATGGCCAATATGTATTTAATGATTTATTGTAAAATTTTATAAACTATGCTAATCTTATGGAGGGCCCCACATAGCAAGGCATCTTTTAATCAAAACCTATAAAAGAAAAAAAATTACTTCACTTTTTTGTACTACTGCAGAATCATGCATTTCTATGATGTAATCAAGTTCCATTAGACTAAGGAATTGACTTGTAGACTGCATTATTATTGTATTTCGAAGACTGTACACTTAACATATCATTGCTTGTCACATTTTAGTAGATCACTTATTACACCTGTGTAACATTCATTTGCAATACTCAAACTATTATTGCCATATCACTGTAGAATTGCTCTACACTCTACACTAAATTGTTTCCAAAAAACCTATTTTTAATGGCAGTTAAATTCATATCATATTCATTTTTTAGGACTGTGAGGTCTCTACATAATGTCATTGATTTTTTAAAACTTGTAATCCACCTTGGTATCTACTTCTATAGTTACCGTACTTAGGATGATAATATTTTCTCTTTAACCTCCTTTCTAGATTTGCCTCACTGTGATACCATTGTTCAATCTGATCTAGGATGAATAAAATCAAAAATATATTTAGGAAATTTAATGCTTTTATGTTTTATATAATGAATCTTTAAAAGGATTTATGGAACAAGAGTTGGTTGAGAAACCAACTAATGGATAAAAACTACCAAACAACTATAAAAATATTAAAACAAACTATTAAAACTATAACATTTGGATCATTAAAAAATAATCTAATATTTAGGTGGTAGTCTTGTACAAATATATTAAAACAAACTAATAGAACTATAACATTTGAATCATTAAAAAATAATCCAATAATTAGGTGGTAGTCTTAAAATGAAAATGGTTTAGTTATATTTTTGATGATTAGCAGTTAGTCTATAAAAAAGGTTATGTAAGTGTTTTTGTCATTATATCTATGATCCTATGTAAGTTTTTGTAGTAAATAATAGAATATTTATAGGCTTTTGGTCGTTTTGGTCTTTGGTCACATGCCTCTCAGATTTCTACCCCTAAGCTAGGCCTACTTGTTTTTTGGTATACATTTATGGGAAGGGGTCCCAATAACCCTAAAATCAATCCAAAAATAATACATTTTTATTTTTAGCAATTCTATTCCTAAAATATTTTTGTGTAGACAAATAAATAAAGGAATATTTATTATTTTTTTATATGATTTCTTTAAGTGAATAATCCTTAGGGCTCTCTTAGACTGAATAATAATAAATATTATTATAATATAAATAGTAATGATAATAATAGTTATAACAGTAATAGTAATAGTAATAGTAATAATAGTAATAGTAATAGTAATAGTAATAGTAATAGTAATAGTAATAGTAATAGTAATAGTAATAGTAATAGTAATAGTAATAGTAATAGTAATAGTAACAGTAATAGTAATAGTTGTAGATGAAATTTGAGCTTAATGATTAACCTATGAAATTTAACTAATCAAAACCTCAAATTACTTGGTAAAGTTTGGATCCATTAAGACCTAAATGAAATTGGATGAACACACCATTCAAACCTACACTTAAATTCTATAAATCAAGATAAAATAGAATAAAAAGATAAGATGATGAGATTGCTTATCTTGACTCAAAAATTTGACATAATGATGTTGTTTGATCAATGATTGTTGATGAAAAATGCTTGGACATGGAATTGATGCTCATTTACTAATTGGACATGGATATGACATGAGAATTTAAGTTGATTTCAAAAAGTAAATGGCCTTATTTAAATTAAAAATAGAAGGAGAGATCAATGAATGAGATTTAAAGTTAGATTGGGGAGATCAAGGGTGGAGAATTAAAAGGAATATATTTTTTTCTAAGCTTATAGATTTAGAGGCTTCTAGAGAGGAAGGGTGAGAATATAGAAGATTTTAGAATACTCTTAGGGATTAATTAGGCTCAGGAATGGATTAGATAGAGTTCGATGAGTGATTAGATACTGGGGGTGTATAAGAGCCTAAGCATAGGCTAGTAGGTAGTTAGGTGGGTCATGGGAATTTAAAATTACTAAGTAATAGGTAAGTACGGTTAAATAAGGATAATGAGGATTTAGGATAAATTAATTAATTAGTGTGATGAATAAGGTTATTAGATGATGAATAATAGAGGGGATATTACATAAATTATTAGAAAGGAGAATATATTAGTGGGATAAGTTAGATAAGTGGAATTATTGTCCACTAATAATAATATTAGTGATGTTAATTGAAACGAATGAATTTGGATGCATACTACAACAACGACAACAACAACAACAACAAAAACAACAATAATAATAATAATAACAATTATTATTATTATTATTATTATTATTATTATTATTATTATTATTATTATTATTATTATTATTTTGTGGGGGAATTCAAATTCTTGTTTAGGTAATTTTACTCATCTACTTATGACGTTGATTATGTTATTTTTAGAAGTGAAAATTAGTTAATTATTCCATAATAAATGGAACTAAATAAATTTAAACCTTCTTATGTAGATTTAAGTCTTATTAGGATATCCTTCACTCTTTAGGATTTGTTAAATATTATTTATTTATTTTATTTTATTTCATTCCCCGTGACTTTAAACCTATTTGAGGATGAAATTTGTAGACGGATTTTGAGATGCTACCCTCAGGGAATTGTAAATTCCTCCTTCATCTTAGCTAATGATATTTTCAAAATAACACTTTATCTCTTGTGGCTGTAAGGACCATTCTTAGGTTGTTGAGTTGTGTCTTATTTGTGTTGTTTAAAAAAAAACATCGTTTGTGATTTGGGTGCATCACATATAGACATTTAAATTTAGGTTGAGTACACTTTAATTTATATTTTTTCAATTTTAAATTATATGAGGTTAGCCCATAAATTTTGGTTATTGGTTGAGATAAAATTATCCAAATAGTTATCGATATAAACATATCAAGCATAAGTGTACACACATATAAAACTTGTTTATATATCACTAGAATATAATAACCCCAATTTATTATTTTTTAAATATAGTGTAAAACAAAGTAAACAAACACACTCTAATACCTAATAACACAAGATAGTTTGTAATTCAAAAAGGAACTGACACATCTCCAAGTAGAGAACAAGAATAAGATAGATGTTTGGAACTTATATAGAGTTATACCACCTTACAAAGATACTATAAGGAATTATTTAATTACACATTAAATATGGAGTTTGGGGTGTATAAGTGTGTGGCCACACACTCATAAACAGTGTACTAGATATTGTGACAGTCATCTTCCTAATATAACTATTTGAAGATCTTTAACGTTCGTTAAGTATCCCACATGACCAAGTTGGTTCAAAGACAAGGATACATTTTTATTGGAATATGAAAAAAATGAAATCTATACATTAACATCACAAACATAAGGTTCTCAACTACTTGTAATCTATTAATGAAGAGATACATTAGAAAAAATATAACCATATGATTGAAACTTATTTAACAAGTGCAATATAACTCAAAGAATGTAACTTATTAGAGCAATCAAACACCTCAATTTATTTTTGATTAATTCCAATTAAAGTGTCTCATTTAAAAGATAAATCATTAAAATGACTTATAAAAAATCTTAAATTCTTTTACTAAAAATTCCTTTTTGACAAATAAGATAAGTGTTACCTCTGCTACAACCTTAACTTAACGCCACATTTTTATTCATATGCCATAACTCATCAATTTCCAAATCCATAATTTTTTACATTTAATGGTTAGAATATAGATTAATAGATCATAATCATTAATATTTAGTTATTTAAAACACAAATTATAATTCATAATTTCAAGATTACTTAGTGCCATGTGTCAATATTATAGTGACTACCATCAGTATTTTGATCAAGGCACTTAGTTTAATATATAAGTTGGATCTAAATTTTATAAAAATTAAAAGATGAAATCATAAAAATATATTACTATGAAACTTTTAATTTCCATATACTATCAATATCTATGAACAAGGTGGTATATGTAAATAATAAACTTAGTATCAAATTTTATTCAAACATCATATAAATATTTTTATCTCTTGTATGTTTTTCCTTAAGCCGATGGTTATGAAAACCATAAATAGTTTGAATTATTAATATATATTCATAATTTAAAAGATCTATTGTTATATAAAACAATAGTAACAGTGAATTTGAAAGTTGTTTCCAATTGAATATTGAATCAATGTTACTACCAAATCATAATTAATTTTTTCAGTGACAACCAATTACGTTTTATATAAAATTCAATTCAAATGAAACATGTTTACAAGTTAAAATATAATTATATAATATATTAAAATATACAAATTTTAATAATGATATTGCTTTAAACAAATGTATAAGTAATTGACCTGGTGCCAAAACTTCTCAATTACATTTAATCCACTAAAAACTAGCAATCTCCCATAAATGAAGCCTATGTATGTTGTAAAACATCATCAACCATTATAACTTAAATTAATATTGAAACTCATTCATCATGGAATCTTAAATACCATTTATTATTTCCATTTTCTTTATTTAACGATAAAGTTCACAATCATTGAGTGGCTCGTTATAATTTGCATTAAGACTCAATACAATAATTAATTCAACAACATTCCCTGATATATATTTAAAGCAATAACTAATTTACTACATAACTGGAATAAATAGAATGAATAATAAATTGAAGATTATAAGAATATGTTTTCAATATACAAAGTCCAACTAACACCTAAACAACAACTCCATGTTATTAAAGAAATTTATTATAGTTGATTATATTGAATAAATTTTCATACACAATATGTATATATATATATATACATTTATTACATCCACATGTATTATTTACAAAAATATTACCATGATATAATTATACCATAATCAACCAGTTCACAATATAAATAAGTAAACATACCAAATGGAAAGGCCATCCTTTTAGCCCTTTGAGCCCTATCTTAGTTTCCCTAGTCACCCCATCCATTACCTTGATGGTAGATTAGGTAGCAAGGAGATGTAAATGGTTATGAATGATATTAAACATATAGAATTCCACCTCAAAGATCTAAAACACATTATCAATAAAATTCATTCACATTAAGATCCAAACATGAATATATTGGAAAAAAAACTTATTTGGATAAAAATAAGGTTTGAATAACATAACTCAAAATACCACAGCTAAAATAAGCAATGTACAACTCATAACAAATAAACAAGGCAAAGCATGTATTAAAGGAAACATAACATAGACTAAGCCCTCAACAAGCACATCTCAAGTGGAAAACCCAAAATCCAACAAACACTAATAGCTTATAATAAACAAAAAATCACAAATTTTATAAATAATCATACTCATCCCTAACACGGTTGATTTTTCAAATTTAAAACAACCCAAAATAAACACAAGAAATAATTTTAAAAAAAAAATAGGTTGAGTCATAGTATTGTATTCACAAAAATGCGTATAGAAAAAGACATGAGGATCACTATCAGTTCTATCGAGAACTATTATTAATATTATACACATTTCCATCAATACCCACAAAGTGCAAAAAATGATAATTTAATATTAAAAAAATTGCTTACTTCAAAATCCTGAAATGCAGTCTATGGTAGGGTTTATTTTTGGCCAATTATTCCTTTCTCATATTCTATCCTCCATTTTTTGTTTCAAATTATATATATATATTGTCTCTTTAAGATTTTATATAATATTGATATTGGTGGTGGATGGTATTGGCATTGGCATTGACGTTAATTATTGGAAAATGTTTGTTATTATTTAGTTTAATTAAATTTAAATAGATTACATATACTAAAAATATCTAAAAAATTGTCATGGATTTAACATGTGATGTCTAACATTAATCATTTCCAGATGAATGTTTTCTCTCATTCCTAATCCATTATAAATGCTTGAAAGAAATTAGTTCCTATAACTATGATGAATTAACTACATTTTTTAATATTATAATTAACTTAAATTAGGAAATAATTTTACATTAAATTTACCCTAAAATTCGTATATAACATCATATAAAATTATTTAAATATACTAGACATTAGTGTTAGGTAAAATTACCATTTAAAAGTGGAATTAACATCATATTTAATGTTTCCTTCAAGACAACATTAATGTTAGCCTAATGTCACTGAAGTTAGGTCGAATTCAAGTTGGGTTTTTCCAAATTGAACATTAAATTCATACTAATATTGAACATTAAAATTTAAATCCAACATTAATGTGATGACTAGGAATTTAGAAAATCTCATTCTATGAAGGGTTTTTTACTTTAAAGGTGAATTTATCTATTCAAAATTAATAATATTTGAATTGGCTTTTAAGTCCTTTACAACATATTCTTTTTACTAATTCATCAGGGCTTGTCTTCTTGAAAAATATAACTCAATTATTCAAAATTAAACTTGTTTAATGTGTACATTAGTGAAATAAATGAATAGTCATTTCCTCATTATCGTAGAAAAATCTACATTAGTATTCCATTATCTATATAAGTTATTTGTTTTGATTCCATAATATAATATATATCCATGGCTAAATTTACCATCCCCATTAAATAGGTTTTAAGTCATTGATTCCATTTGAATAATTCCTATTTACTTAGGAGTCAAAATAACCCTCCCACATTGTGTAACAAAATCTTGATAGTAAAACTTACTAAATTTTATATTTCTTAGTAGATAGCTTTATTTTATTTTTCAAAATGAATCAACCACAATATTTTCTTTTGTCTAATATTGTAATCACCTAAAAGTGGGTGAATTATAAGAGTGATACTTGAGACTACTTATTCCTAGTTTAGCCTTGGATCTATCCTAGAGATTATTATCACACTTTTCCATCCTTTGTCCAGACCACAAAAATCCCTGTTCAGTTTAAATGTAGTCTTAGATCCTCATTTTTGATCCTAGACCTTTGTACCCGATAGTCTACCATTTAGATATTAAGGACACTAGAACCACGTGGTGATAGTGTCCCTAAAATATCACCTATGTCCTTTACCCTATCTTTTACAAATGAGTATATTTTCAAAGGTAAAACCCTCTTAAGTTTGGCCTAAACTTATTTTATTTTCTACACAAGATATAAAACACTATAAATATATGACTTTTAGAGCTCTATCAACTAGATGGAAATTATATGCAAAATACCTATTCAAACATGAAACAAGTTTAGAAAAATCAAGGTTAATAATCCCTATTATACCATAGTTCTACATACTACTATCTACAATTGCTCTAAGGTCATATTTTATAGATTTCTAATCGTAAGCATAGTCTAGGCATTCAAAACCACTATAATTTTATTATCACTTTCACTTACACCAACACATAGATGGGAATAACTACATTAGGATTGATCATTCCTCAGAGTATTGGTATGTAGGAAACTCTCTTCATAGTGAGGTGTTAATTATGTTCATCCTATCATGTTAATGAACATACTTGTCATATCATTCCTTAGATGCAATGAGGATTAGGGTCTGTAACATAAATCTATTACATGAATAATATAGAGTTTTAGAATTCATGTGTGTAGGAACAAACTCAGAAACACATACATAGGTGTACCTAAAAGTTTATAGTAGCTATGTATAGAGGACATAGAGCCATTATTAGGACACTAGAGGCACATTTTGCCTATGTCTAAATGTGGCTCTACTATCCAAAAGGGATTATGATAGAGGGTTCCAGTTGATGACACTCAAACTTGTTCATATCTCAACTTCTAACCCTCAAATCATCTTTATCAAGTGTTTTCCAAATAAGTTTTTATTTTCACATATTTATTACTATTTTATAAATCCAAAGCTAATGAAAATATGTAATCAATAAGTGGTTATTTTATGCATATTATTTCACTAATTTAGCATAATCAACCCTTTAATCAAATATAGGATTTACGTAAGTAAAACCAAAAATTGTTAAAACATTTGGTGAACCTGACATAAATTAAACATTATTCTAAACCCTAACCCTAGATGACCTTAGGGTTTGCATCCTAATTTTTCCTATTTTAATTAGCTACTTTTAATTTTTCATATTTCATATATTCTTTTTTATCATCTCTATTCCAATTTGTTTACTATATGCCATCTCAAAAGGCTATATCTATTCCATTAAGAATAAGTGATAACCTAGGTGGTAATACTATATAGCATATTGATATTCCTATAATTCAATCCTATAACATGTCTAATGGACTTATTATAACTCCGTTTATTGATGCTTCACACCCTGATTATGTGAATTTCAATGATAATATATCTAAAGATGAACAATATAATCAATACAAATATTATATACAAATAAGAATTTGGGACACTCTCCCTTCACTTTACAATATTAAAATTATTACCAATAAATATGAGATATTACAGATCTTTAGAGATAGAATTAGGGAATAGCTCTTTGATAAACCATAAATCATACAAGACATATTAGAAATCAAATACAAAATAAATAATGGTCAATCTTCAACTCCCATAGAGAATAACATCGTTACACCTACAATGGGGCTAACTCATCTATCAAAACCTAAAATTATAATTCAACAACCTTTAATGATATCTACACTTCTTATGGCTAGTTTTTCCACTCTAGATTTACAATCCCTTATGAATGAGGTTCATACTCTATAGCTAAGGTGTTAAATCTTAAGAAGGGAGACACTAGGCCATCCAATTACTTTGATTCTAGAATTATCTTACATACGCCTTTAAAAAACCACATACTAGTAGCTCCCTTACCATTTGGATTCATGGTACATAAGATTACATTATATGATGGTAAGGGTGACCTAGAGCATCATCTCAATGCTTTTCTCATAGCATGTTTGGACTATGTGTCCATAGATTGGATTATCACAAAGTTGTTTAAAGGATTATGCCCTAAATTATTTTTATGACTTATCAAATCAATCTACCATAACATTCAATCCTTTGGCAGACATTTTTTTATCACACCTCTCCATCAATATCAGTGACAAGATCTCGTATGACCAAGTTGCAAAGTTGGAACAAAAGTCAAATAAACCTATCATAAAATATGTCTTACATTACAAGACTACATTATCTAAATCGACTAGCCCCATGGAAGACAAAGTGCTTTAGGACATATTTAAACTATGTCATTTATGAACATTACATGAAGCTATCTTGTTTAAGAAGTTTCCTACATTAATTTTTTTTTGCTAAATAATAAAAGAAAGATTGGTCAAGCTTTTATCATTGGGAAATCTAAATTATACCAATGGATTAGAATAAAATTTTAATATATAAAATATCCCTCCATACAAAGTAAGGGTCACCGAGAACAAGAGTGGTCAAAAATCCATAGTTAACACACCTTCAAAGCCATCTCCTAGATTGGTTTTATCCACTGCTCTACATTGAATGTTTACCAACCTTCTAGAGTCACCATCATAGGTTTTATAACAACTATTATAATGAAATGTCATATCTCTCCCTCCATTAAATATTTTTATACAACATGGACTATTTCAAAGAGCTATGATTCTAACACAGTCTATGAGTATCATAGGGCACCGAGACATACAAAAAATAGATGCAAAAGCCTAAAACATAAGATACAAGATTTGATTGAGGCTAACATAATTGATGTGGGCACACCCACAGAGGTACCAAAATTAAAAAAACAAAATCTAAGGAATTAAATATATTCTTAGATCTGTTTAGAAAACATATAATGAAAGAGGCATGGAGAATGTTAGGTGTTCATTACATGTATCGGGTGCATTCACCACTAGATTCATATCCAACTATTACAAAGGAGGCACACCCATTGCATACTTTTATAGGCATGTTCCATACTAAAGTTCCACCTATAAGAATCATCAAATTCTTAGACCAAGATATTGTTTTTGATGATAAATACTTACATACACTATTTATATGAACATACATAGATTAGTAGCATATACAAAGTATTATGGTTGAAAATGGGTCAAGAATTAACATGTGCACTATCAAACTTTTTTAAAAAATGGGGTGCTCATAGTAAGATATATTATCCATAGATAAAATCATTCATGGTTTCACTGGTCATTTTCAGAGCTCCATCAGGGAGATTATTCTTTCATTACATGTTGGACTAGTATATATAGTTGCTTGATTCTTAGTAGTACCTAATATAAGCATGTTTGATATGTTATTGGATATGCCATGGTTTCAATATCTAAGATCCATCCCATATATAGTGTATATATGTCTGAATTACATTCATGCAAATTGGGTGGTTAATGTTAAGGGTCTCCCATATGAGTATCCTCTACCTATCTGACAAGAAGTTACACCATAGTCACTAGTTATAGTTTTGGTACCATTACCAGATGTAACATTTATTATTTATAACTTATATTACAAATCATATGGATACATCATAGAGTTTAGTATATCCACCAATGTAGGCAATGTCTATTCCTACAATATCGACAAATACATCTGCACTCCCATAAAGACCATTATTAGAGATACCCTTGCATCAAAGATATGTCACAGATTCCATAGGGTCTTCATCCACTCAATTTATACCAAGATTAGTATGTTTATGTTCTCAATGTTTTTAACATATGGCACCTATGTCACCCACAACGTTTTCTACTAGATGGGTTCCTAAGACCCCTACAGTTCACAAGTTGCCTTAGTCAGTGCCATATATTCATAACACCTTTACATATACTGATATATATATATACAAAAACATATCACCTAGTAAATTAAATTATGGATCATAGTTTCCATTTTTACACAACATGCATGATCATAGTTAATTTATTTGACATAGGTCATAGTGATAGTGAGTCTCTTATGAGACTCATCAATTAGTATGGTTTATCTTTTCATGTACATACTTTAATTCTCTCTTGCTCCTTGTAAATAGTTTATTTTCATATTGATTGCACATAGATTATAACTATAAAATTCAAAAATAATAAAAAATGTAAAAAGTACAAAAACATTCAAATATTACTCATAAAACACAAAAATAATAAATTGTTTGCATTTCTATGTTTACATTTATTATATTTTCCATACACTACATATTCTAGCTATCTTAGTATAGTTAGTTTAATCATACTCCATGATTCACTTGTTCTTATCGAGTGCTTGCAGATTATTTACAAGACTCAAGTCTACTATACTGATCTAAACATGCTATCATCTACCCACTAGGGGCATATACACTAGTTTGTGGTTATTCATTTGACACATTCTCCCACTTGGGGGCATATTATGCATAGTTTCTATTACCAGTTCTATCCTTACATTTTCTACCTTCCAATTTTAAAATTGTTATATCTTGATATTGATAATTACTAGTCATTCTCAATTTTTTTATTTGATATTACTATTTTAGACTCATCATATGTACATCCTAGCTCTTACATATATTTGTAATACATTCATGCATGATTCCATTTCTAGATTTCATAGTTTAAATTTGATTATATTTCTATACTTCTTCTATTTGAGGGAATTTGACTGTGCCATTGTTCTTTGTCTCTACACCACTTATGTTCACATTATATATGCCTCAGACATGTTCCCATGTGCCTTGTGTGTGTTTTCTTGACTGTGTAGGTAGACATTTGATCATGTCCTTGTATGTCTTCTTTTTTCAAATTTAGTGACATGTTCCCATGTCCCTTATATTGAGGCCCCTTGGCCTATTTTGCATGCCTCATGTGTTTTGTATGTATGTTTTATTATATGTATCATGTCCATAATTATTTTATTTTATTATTACACACACTATTATTTGATGCCATGAGGTACCTCATACATCTACCCCAATTGCCTACGTGTCATGATAGACATAATGCCCCATTCCCTTAGGTAGCTACTCAACTTCACTCAAATTTTTTGTTACGTACATTAATTACATAAAACTTGACATGATTTTGAAATGTTATACATGACATAAATTTTAAATTACATAATTATACTTATATTATCTTACATTTTAATGTTATTTTTATACATTATATTGGATTATCATGCAATTATCAGATATGCTCTGAATAACACACATTTTATAGATAATTTTTATTTTGAGGATAGTTATTGTATAAGTTCTACAACTACCCTCAAAAGAGGGGGAATTCACATGGGTTTATAATAGAGATTAGGATTTTTTATTACATTCATGAAACATTTTTTAGCACACAAGATCAATTTAAAAAAAATTGACATAGGTAATTATAGGAAAACTGGTGACTCAAAAAGCAATATAATGACATAGATTTTAGACTAGCTAGATAGTAGTGCCAACATAGGGACACTAGAACCACATGGAGCTAATATTTAGAATGTGTCACTATTGTCTATTATCTTTAGTTTCATGATAGTTTAGATTAACTAGAATAGTACACTAGGTACAATATAGGTTTGCATAGATCTAGTTATAGGTTTGACAGTTATGCTCATATTTGTCTAAGATTCACACTAGTTTAGCTTAGATTCATATTAGTTTCTTAGATTATGGGAATCATGGAAACCATCATCATTCCCATATTCAGTTTAGATATTCATATAAAATTATTATAACTTGATCTATAATTAGTATACTCAGGGGCATGTGAGTGACACATTATTTACATATGCTCAGTTACATACAAGTTGATCAAATGGAATGGAAAACTCCATGTCATGCTATAAATTGTATATACTTGAAATCATATTCCAAGTTATCACGAATTTATTGACTTAATCCATCTACAATAGTTGGCATTCTCAAGTGTTATATAGACACCTAATGTACCTGAGTGGCCATAGAGTCAACATACATAGATATTTATATCACTTTGTGAGATTCAATTTCATATGCATATACTACACATTGGTGGGAAATGATAGAGTCATATCCTAATTGATTTCTTGATCCACCCACATTAGAGGGTTAGACACACTATCAATCCAATCCAAGTTATTCATAGGTTGTGATGAACTAAGTAGGGGTGGGCAATGATGGATTAAAAATTGTATTGAGTTTTTGATACATCCACACATGGGAATTGAACAATCTATTATCTCAATCCAAACTAATCAATGGTTTGATCACTATATACACACACAAATTTTGTCACCAGTTTTATGCATTGGTTCATTTTGTACATACATAGTATTTTCAAATTTTTATCAAATACTGATGATTTACGTCTTGCAAGAACCTATCAAGACTCAATATATATAAGTGAATACCATAATGGGTACACCAAGAAAGGTATGGGAAGACCTTTGGTGCTTTTCAAGAGTATTTTCCCTTATTATCACATTATTACCAATACAACCAGCTCTAAAAACCATTCGTTAAGCTATTATTCCTCCTTTGCAAACTCCTTTAGTCTTTTTCCTCTTTCCATCCCCCTTTTCCTCATCTTGATCCCCTTTCACCAGTTGATTATACTTGGTCAACCAAGTTGACCCTATATAGTTTTTATCCTCTAATTAGTATACAACATCAATTGGGTTGACCCTGTACTATTTTTGGGTATTTGCACTTGAGAGTTTTATTAGCCCTTTGGCCAACCTAGCTTGAGACCTAGTGATTTATCTTCCAAAAACAAACATGGTCGATTGGTTCGACCCCATACAACTAACATATTGGAAGGATTTAGGGTGATATCCACCTATAAATACAAGATCATTTCTTTGTTATTTCAATATGAAATCAAGAGTTATTATTTACTCATGATTCTTTACAATCTGATCTTCTATGATTTTACTTGAGGAGTCTTAGCTTAGGGTTTCTACTTGGAGAGTCTAGTCTTGTGGATAAGGCTGCAATGCTTTTTCCTTTCTTACTGATCCTTATAAACCCCATTAACCTCTTGTGAATCTACATTGACCAAGGGAGATATTGAGTTTTGATGGGTTCATATTTAGGTAAATATATTCTAACTTTATTCTCCTATCTTTAGTAGGTAGAAGTAGCATAAGTATTGTCTTGAATAATATTAATATTCCTATTCCATGTATTAGGTTCTTACTCATACTTAGCTTAATTGATAATATCCTATGCATGTTTTGATTTTTTACTAACCCATTATATTGTGCCAAAAGCTTTGGTGAGCACTAGATCAGATTTAGTTTCTTATTATTAGATATAGAGTGAAACATTAAACCTATGACTCTTTTAGGGTTGTTGCATGTTTGTGTTATAATGTAGGCTTTGAAACCTTCCTAGCATAGTGTATTGTGATAAGTGATCCCCTAATTAGGTCTAGCACATCCCAATATTATTCATGTTCCTACTTAATAAATATATTCCCAATCAGAAGTATAGGTATGCTCTATATTCTCTAAGCCACAAATGATTTATAGACTTGATACATTTCTGATTGCATACATTCTAGTCAACCTAACATGAGCCTTTTTTTCTGTCTTCACTTTCATAATACATTTTGGTAAACATGACATGAATCAAAAACTTTCAAGTTTTATTTAGCTTCATTATTTTATCATTTCATTTTTATACTATATATTTCCCTTGCTTACTATACTAGGTAAACCTTGTCATCTCTATACAATTTATAGCACCTATTTTTTATACTAGGTCGACACAATCAACTTTGTACAATTTTAAGACCCTATTTTCTCTACTAGGTTAACCTAATCAACTCTATACTTTCTTCTTCTTTCTCTATTTTCTGATCCAATTCTATGTTTCTCTTTCTTAGCATTCTATTCATTTCTCTCAAAACATTATATCCCTTATCAAAATCTTTTTGGACAATTTTAATCCATTTAGTCATTATATGGGGTTTTCTTTGATTCTTATCTTTTCTTCCTCTTTTTAGCTTGTGGGACATCTTGAGATGCCCATCAACACATTAATCTAGTATTTGGGGCATATTATGATGCCCATCCCTAAATTTGCATACCCTTTAGGGCATCTTATGTTGTCCACTCTTATTCTACCTAGCATGCTACCAAACTATTTCAACTCTAAAAGACCTTTCAAGGCATATAGGCTTGTCTCTCACATGCTCGTCCTTAAAATAAATGTTAATGTAGGATCATTTCCTTCTTTTAATTCTTTCTATCTACATCTATCTAACACTTTTTATAGGTTACTTACATAGGTCTTTTCCTCTATAGCATGTTCTTTCCTTTAACAAACCTTTAGTCCTCCCTTTTGGTCTTTTGGTTTCTTGATGTACTATAGTCTTATTTATCTTCTTGAATCTTATCTTTTTTGACAAAAAATTATGGTTTTATTCTATGAATTGCTTCGTAAGATAGTAGATAGGACCTGACACTCCTCACAAAATTACCATCTTTTAGTTATTCTTTCCCTAATGTTTTCCAGTTTACTTTTTGACACCCCTTTGGTTTTTTTTGTGAGTTGATTTATAAGACCATGGATAGGACTTGACACTCCTCACAAAACTACCATATTTTTTCTTACCTCACTTTATCTTTAACTTTTTCTTGGCACCCTCATGGGTTTCTATTTTATAAAGTTGTAGTGTAAGACCATGGATAGGACCTGACCCTCATAAAATTATAATATTTTCATTTTTTTACAACCTTGTTCTCAAAATTTAGCTTTTTATTCTTTTTTTATATATAGTTTGCACAAAAATATATGTTATCATGTTTTCCTCCATTTTTGTCATTCGTATGACAAGGAATCACACTTTACTATCATTGTATCCCTTTTTTCCATTTGTTGCATTTTTTTTGTAATTTGAAGTAATTCAAATTATTCCATGTGTCATTCCTCTTGATTTCCCCTTCCTTTCACTCCACATTACTCAAAATAATTTTGAAGTCAAGATAAAACTTTTATTTCACCTAAATTTACAAGACTCTTAGACCTCATACTCTTTAAAGCTCTCTATCTTAGCAACCTTGTCCTAAGTATTCAAATGAATGCCATATTTAATAACCATGTTTGGTTTTTCAAATTAGTATGGAGGAGGAATAGAAAAATCCATCATGAAATTTAAAATCAAAATCATTTGAAACAAAATGCAATGATATCTAAAAGGTAATATACAAATGTCAAAAGTCAAAATCATACTAAAATATGTTATTACAAGCACATCTCCTATCTGTAATCAAAGCTCAAACTACATAGTTGGCCTCACATAAAGTTGAGGTCTATTGGGGTGTGATAGGATAGTAGATTAGAAAAGGGTAATTCAACAAACTCTATGGTGCCACTTACTTTCTCATGCAAGTACCCAATCTTTTTAGTAGACCGATGGATTTATAACGGGTCATGAGAAATGGGGAATACAGTGAGAAGGTAGGTCCATTTTAATTTTTATACATATAGCCTTCATATGATGATCTAGATACTTCATTTATTGACCTAAGACTTGTGTAGCTAAGAGAAGTTATTTAGACTCCTTAAGGTTGAAATTCCTCTTTTTTTGATAAACCTAATTTGAGTGTCTGGACTTCGATAAAGATTTCATCTACTTTGGTTTTTATTTCATTCTCCCCTCAACCCATTTTATTTCCCCCCTTGATAGATAAATTATGATTCCAAATCTATTTTCCCTTTTTCTTTTCTTATTTATTCTTCACCTCCTAAAAACATGCTAGTACTACTTTGTTTAAATTTTATCTATCCTCAAAGTGAACCAACATGTTTGAGAAATTATGGATTACTTCTTTATTTACACCATGATTTACATTTCTACACTTGTTTTACTCTCATTTTACCATTTGTGATTTGTTGTACTATCCTGATGTTGCAAAAATCTAAGTTCATACATTTTTCCATTATTGAGTGAGGTTGGCTTATTACTTCTCACTCAACAATGTTGTTTTCCCTTTTATGCACCTTTTTCCATTGTTGGGTTAGAACGATTATTACTGTTCACTCATCAATGTTGTTTTACATTTTGTTTTTGATTTTACATTTGATATTTGATTACCGTCTCATTTTTGACATGTATCCTTGGTTTGAATTGGTTAGTTTTCCTTTCTTACTTAAGGTTTACTTGTTTGAGTTTTTCAATCTTTAGTAGCCTTAGTTTTTTTATTACCTAATTTACTCTTTTTGTTTGACTTGGTCATTTGGTCTAACATATCACATATCACCTCATCTTGAAAAATTTCCTAAGTACATCTCATCCTCATAGCACCAACTATCTTGGCTTTTCTTGCATTTGTTTATTTTTTCTCTTTAGTTTTGTATTCTTAGTTTTGTCAAAAGTAGTCTTTATGCCCTACACAATCAAAATTAACAACATAATAGATAACCATCTAGTGATAAATTTAAGTTAAGCTATGCATTACATTTAATTTTTAGTTATTAAATTTTTAGTCATTTACTTATAGTTATTTTTTATTTAAAATACTACAACTTTTTTTAGCATCAACATCGTGTGTTATTATGTTCTTTCTCAAAGTACCATCCCCTATTGCACCTTAGTGAAATGTGATGATATTTGAGTGGGGCATATGTATACACATAATATTTTCAACCTTTTATCAAATACTAATGCTTTACATTGTGTAGTAACCTGTCAAGACTCAATCTTTCTAAATGCATGCCTTAAGGGGTGTACTAGGAAAGGGGTGGGCAGACCTTTGGTTCTTCATAAGATTTTTATCCCTTATTACCAAATTATTACCAATCCAGCCACATCTTAAAACTATTCCCTAAGATATTAATCCTCCCTTGTACACTCCTCTAGTATTTTTACTCTTTCCATCTCTCTTTTCCTCACCTTGATCCCTTTCCACCAGTTGATTGTACTAAGTCAACCCTACATAGATTTTAGCCTTTGATTATTGTATAGAGTCAACTAGGCTGACCCTATATTATTTTAGGGTATTTTTAATTGAGATACTTGTTAGCCCTTTAGTCGACCTAGCTCAAGACCTAGTGATTTATCTCTTAAAAAAATACAAGGTTGATTGGGTTGACCTCATATGATTGACATATTCAAAAGGATTTAGGGTGAGATACATGTATAAATATGATATCATTTCATCATTATTTAAATATGAAGTCAATATTTATTATTCACTTTCACTTCTTTACAATATTTTATTCCACCTTTCTACTTGAGGAGTCTTAGCTTAGGCATTCTACTTGGATAATCTAGTGTTGTGGATAAGTCTTACACGCTTTAGCCTTTCTTAGTGATCCTTAAAAACACCAGAAACTTATTACAAAGCCACATTGTCCAAGGGAGAGATTGTGTCTCAATGGGTCCATGTTTAGGTATGTATATTCTACCTCTTTTATCCTCTCTTTAGTAGATAGAAGTAGCATAATTATTGGCTCAAATAATATTACTATTCATATTCCATGCATTAGGGTCTTAGTCATACTTATCTTATTTAATATTCATCTATGCATGTTTTTATTATTTACTAACCCCTCATATTGTGCCATAAGCTTTGGTGAGAACTAGATTAGATTTAATTTCATGTTATTAGATATAGAGTGAAACATTAAACCCATGACATTTTTAGGGTTAATGCATGATTGTGTCAGACTAAAGGCTTTGGAACCCTTTCTATAATGGTGTATTATGACAAGTGATCACCTAATCGGGTCTAGCAAATCACCATACTGGTGGTGCTCTCACTTAGCATATGTATTCCCAATTAGAAGTGTAGGTATTCTCTATCTTCTCTGAACCAAGATTGATTTATGGACATGATGTATTTTTAATTGCATACACATGTATCTAATTATGTATATTCATTCCTTTTGTCTTTCCCATATATATACTTGGTTTTACTCTATTATTTCTTTAGTCAGCGTAGTCTTTTCCTTTTGATATCTCTTAAGGACTAATTTATGCATGCTTCATTTATAGGTCATGTTTTAGATCATGATTCAAATTTGAAAACTAGCTTCACATACTCAGACTCAGCTTCATGGACTTCACTTCTTAGGTAAATCTAGGTACCTTTATTTTTCCTATATACTAGTGATTTTGATTTAATACATTTCTATCAAAAATGTGGGGTAAATTTAATCAACTAAAAGTGTATTTGAGTAATAAGAGTGATATATTAGACTACATATTCCTATATTATCCCTAGACCTATCCTAGAGCCTATTATCACATATTTATATCCTTTATGTGGAGAACAAGCATCCCTAGTCAACTTAAACACAGTCTCAAATCCTTATTTCCCAATCCTTTCCCTTTCTACCCTTATGTATTCCAATTGAATAATAGAACCACCTTAAGTAAAATAGAGCCATGTTTCACTATTATCACCAAAATTTTGCACATAAGCTATAGAACACTATAAATACATGAATTCTAGACCTCTATCCATAAGATGGAAATTAGATGCACAATACATATTCAAACATGAAATAAGTTGAGTTAGATCAAGGTTATTAATCCCTATTACACTCTACTTCTCCATATTACAATCTATAACTACCCTGAGCTTAAATTTTATAGATTTCCAATCTCAATAATAATCAATGCATTCAAGACCACTATCATTCTAACATCACTTGTACTTATGCCAGAAATTAGGTGGGGAGAACTATATTAAGCTTGATCCCTCATTGAAGGACTAGTATGTAGGTAATTCTCTTCATAGTGTGGTATTGAAGATGTCTACCCTATTCTAATAAATAAGACACTTTTTATCTAATTCCATAATTATGAGTATTATGGTTTTTGACATAAATTAAATACTACATGCATAATATTGAGTTTCAAACTTATTGCATGTATGAATAAAACCCAAAAATAGATGTGTAGGTGCACCAAGAAGTTTAGAGTAGTCTTGAATAAAGGACATTAGTTCCATTATCAAGACACTAGAGAAATAAGGTACCTCTTTACAAATTTGTCACTAATGTCTAAGAGGGGTTTTGATATAGAGATCCATATTAAGACACTCAAACCTATTCATATCTTAGTTTATAGCACTTAGATCCTTTATATTAGGTGTTTTTAAGATAAGTCTTTATTTGCACATATTTATTACTATTTTTAGATAGCCAAAGGTAGTCAAAATCTATATAAAAAGTAGTGTTTGTTTTATTCATATTATTTCACTGATTTAGACTACTCAAACCTTTAATCAAATGTAATACTTACATAATTAAAACCCAAAAAGTATAAAATAACTATTAACATACATTTCATAACAATTTAATAAATTTTAATGAAAAAAGAGTTGATCTATAATATAAATATCCAAAAACAATTTTTGAAACATGACATGAAATTACCTTAGTGGGATAAATAATATGATGATAAATTAAGGGAGAAGATCGTGTCTAATGATCATAATGAAAAACTAATTGATGGGTTAAGAACAGGGTGATAGAAAATCTATCGAATAATTACTTTCAATATTAGTCACCGCTCTATAGGTTTCATGATTGTCTTATTATGGGTTCATCAAATCCCTTTATCCAATAGAGATCATATAAAAAAATAAAATTTGGTGGATAATAATGATGGTTGCACATAATTTCCATTGGAAACAAGGATTCTATGCCAAACCACCTCTCACCTACTCAAAAATTCTCATTAAAGGACCAAAGAGATCCAACAACCCCCTCTTAAGTATTTTTAGTCTTGTATCTCTCTAACATCCTATAAGAGCCAATTTTCTCAAAATTTTAAATCACATTTAAGTTATTCTAATGTTGGGTCACCCTCTTTAAGTAGTTTTACTCGTCGATGGTTTCCCAATCCACCTCAAACTAGTTTTAATTCTATTCAAGAGGAAAATTAAATAAGCAACATTCCCTTTTTTTAGGTATTTTATGCTAAACCATAAATATTTATTGGTGAATTGGTTTGTGCCACTTGAATCTAAAGAAGATATAGAGGATGGTCTTGGAGAACTAATCATGGAAGATTCCCCATAATGAATTTAATATCATGGAATGTACGAGGTCTCATAGAGTCCTCTTAAAAATTATTTAATCATGTTTCTTATTAGTATTTGAGGAATTATTATTATATTTTTTTTACATAAATTTATGATTTTAGGGTTTCTTCTGAAGATTAAAATAAAATGTATTTCAGCCAACATGTCTTTGATCTTCACTTCACATTAAGGTGGATGTGGTGGTGACAAAAGTTTCAATTCCAATGAATTTCCCATTAGTTGTTACCTCAGTTGAAGATATGGCACATTGAGTTTTTAAAAAAAAAGGGTCATTCCCTAGGTATATTCAACATTTGTGTCAAATATGTTGTCCATAATAAAAAAACAATATGTCAATGCCTCTTTTATAATTTGACTTTTATTAGTAGGATGATTTGTGATGGTTTTAATGTGATTGAGATGCAACCATATTTTTTGATTGATGTTTTGTATAAGTTTTTTTTACAATAATATATTATATATCCATGGCTAAATTTACCATCCCCATTGAATAGGTTTTAAGCCATTGATTTCATTTGAGTGATCCCTATTTCCTTTTATAAGGAGTGAAAATAATCATCCCATATTATGTAACTAGATATTGATACTGAAACTTAATAGATTTTATATTTCTTAGTAGATACCTTTTTTTTCCTTTGCAAAATGAATCTATTACAATATTCTATTTTACTCAGCATTAACATCCATTGGATATCAATTTAATAATTTTAATTAGAAGAAAGAGTTTATGTAAAAGATAAATCTCTAAAAAAAATTGAAAATTGACATGTAGTTATGTTAATAGGATAAATAAGATGATGATAAACTAAGGAATAAGAATAATTCCAATGATCATAATGAAAATCACATGATTTTCCGCAATCCTCATCCTAGCGCATTTATAACAATGGTATGAAATTTCATTATATTATTACATATGTTATAACATCATTATCTTTTAGTATATATTTTATTCATTTAAACACCAATGTAATATCTATAATATAATAAATAAACACAATGAAAGGTATAATCTCTTAACCATTTCGAGACATGTATGGATAATAATGATATATTCAAAAAAGAAGACCTTTTTAAAAATTTCACTCATACATTAATTAGAGTGACCTTATCCCAACTTCAATGAAATTCCATTTTTTCCCACTCTACTTTACATGGAACCACCTACCAATTGACACCCCACAAAAAATACAAAAACATAATACTAGGATTAATCAATAATAAATATTAATAATCTTAGGTGCCAATGAAATAATGAATAAGTAAAATGGCATAACTAGAATAACTAATGAAAAAAATAAAAATCCAAACTCCTTAGATAATTATTATTGATTTCATAAAGTAATATGATATATTTATAAATACATAAATCTATACTAATATTTGTTTCTATGTGTAGACAATCATTTATTCTAGTGTGTAAATTGAGTTATCTTGGGTATACTTGACTTATTCTCACATTTATTACTTTTGTTCATATTATTCCCTATCCATTTTTTCATATATGGGATCAACCTACCTTGATTTCTATTATTATTAAATGGTATTTCTGTAATATATGTCTAAATGATTAAAAATAATTCACAAATTGTCTCATGATCCAAAATCATTATTCCTATTCTCTAGATAGATCAATTCTAATTAATATATTTATAACACTACATACCTTACCATTTAGGTCGAGCACACTTTAATGTATATTTTCCCAATTTTAAATTATTCATATGGGTCAGCCCATAAATTTTGCTTGTTGATTGAGATAAAATTACCCAAAAAGTTAAATATATCAAGCATAACCATTTACAAATATAGAACATATCTATCTATAACTAGAATAAAATAACCCCAAATTATTATTATTTAAATATAGTGTAAAACAAAGTACATGAACACACTCTAATAACTAATAATACAAGATAGCTTATAATTCAAACATGAACTAACACATCTCCAAGTAGAGAACAAGAATTGGATATATGTTTGACACTTTTATAGAGTTAGATCACCTTGGAGAGATAATATAAGTAATTACTTTATTCAAGATTAAATATGGAGCTTGGAGTGTATAAGTGTATGGCCAGACAGTCGTAAACTCTATACTATATATTATGATAGTCATCTTCCTGATATAACTATTTGAAGATCTTTAACCTTAATTAAGTACCCCACATGACAAAGTTGGTTCAGTGACAAGGATAAAATTTTAATGGAATATGTAAACATCAAATAAATATATTAGTCTCAAAAACATAAGGTTCTTAACCCATTGTAATATATTAATGTGGAGATAAATAAGAAAAAGTATAACCATATGATTGAAGCTTACTTAACGAGTGCAATATATCTCATAGAATGAAACTTATTAGAATAATCAAACAGCTCAATTATATTTTGATTCATTCCAATTCAATTACCCCATTTATAAGTGAAATCATTCAAATGACTTCTAAATAACTCAATATTCCTTTAATACAATAACCTTTTTGATAAAAAAGATAATTGTTACCTCCATTAAAACCCTAATTTACCACCACGTTTCTATTCATAGGCTATAACTCATCAATTTCCACATTGTTCATTTCTTAATTTTAATGGTTAGAATATATATAATCAGATCATAATAATTAATATTCAATTATTTGAAACATGACTTATGAAACTTAACTTCAAGATTACTTAGTGTTACCTATTGAGATTATAGTAACCAACCTCAAGATTTTGGTCACAACACCTAGTTTAATCTATAATTTATATCTAATTTTTAAAATAATTAAAA
>JARHVA010005817.1:427500-465000 GCA_037957365.1 Torreya grandis | reverse complement strand
TGTATAAGACAAAAATGGGTAGACTCCAATAGTTATAATTCAATATGGGTAGACTTCTTGTTTGGTTTAAATTCTATGGAAAATAGTTTCACAATAATTACTTTACTCCTTTTTTGATCATCTTCATCATCTAGTGAAAAATAACTAATTGTGTAGATTTATCCAATAAACCATGTATTTAAAATGTCATTCCTTCAAGACATGCAACCTATAGTTTGAAGAAACCATTCAAATTCAAGACATGAAACTAGCAATTTAGAGAAAATCTATTTAGAAATTGACATATCAAATGTGGACAATCTTTGTATAATTCCTTAATTATATTAATTTATTTAAGCATACAAAATTATCTCAAAATTCTCTCTCTTTTACAAATGGTAATACATGCCTTTATAGAAAGGTTAGGTAATATACTAGTCAATTACAATGTTCAGGTTTACAATAGATGAGGATAGTTGTCCTTACAAGTTTTAGAATACACTTGCTCTTCATATTTAGACTTATCTAGGGGAAATATGCTAATAGACTAGAATATGACCTATAAAATAATAATCATATTCTAGATATTACAATGTTCATTACAAAATGGAATATTAACCACTAGATGGGCCCATTGCCAAAGAATCTGCTTGTTGATTTTATAGTAGTTTCATTGCCTTTTGGTGTTGGTCCTTTATGAGCTCTATGTCCACAACTAACTTCATTAGGAAAACATCTTCCTAGTCTACTAATTCATTTTTGTCTCGATCATCTCTGGCCATGACCTCTTTTATGATCCTTACCTCTGTTATGAAAATCATTTCCAAAATTCTTATGTTGTCTATTTCTGACTGGCCCTAGATTTTGATCCTAACTGATTGCATGACTAAAGTGACCCTATACTTAAATTCATCATCATCAATGATTTCAATTGTAGTGGTCTTGGTAGGATTTAACAACATTGTTCCTAGGAGCTGCTCAATTCTTTGGATCAGTTCTTTATCATCTACCAAAAGCCTATTTAAATTATTTGTTCAAGTACCTAGACCTTGGATCTTGTCTACTATTATTCCCAGTATACTATTCAAATATGCTAGGATAATATTTCTAAACTTATGAATTTTATTTCTAATTTTAATTTTAATGAGATCCCTAAATTGGCTCTCTACCTTTTTCCACTTAGTTATTAATTCCTTGGCTACTTCATCCTACTAGCTTAGCGCATCCTGCCATAGCTTTATTGAATTCAAAGAATTGAACATATCAAAGAATGAGTCTCAAACATATCCATTATGGATTCAAGGATTGATAAAATGGCCTAGGTTTCTAGATTTTCCTTTTCTCTTTTCAAATTTAGAATCCTTTGTTTCATGCCTTGGACCCTAGCTTTTTCTTTAGTTGATTGAGCCTCAATCAAGCTTTCAAATTCTTCCTCATATATGGTAGATTCTCCAAGTTTTTGTCCTCCCATAGGGATTAATCCTACAAAGGGCTTCACCTTTTGGAATGTGAATTCCTTAGTTACTACCATAGTTATCTCTATGGTGACCTTCTCTAATCTAGTTGTCTCTATATTAAACTATATGATGGTGGATGATCTTGTGAATTTAAGAGGCTTTGGGAACTCCACACCTATGATACATGATGCTCTTGGAGCATCCATCTTCTTACTTTATACTCCTTTAGTGACCATAATCCTCCTTTATTCTTACTCTTTTACCATATCCTTAATTCATGGCTTGATGTCATCATGTACTTTAATATAAAAAACTCTTGTCATATCCCATTAGTGGGAGAGAGAAGGAATATTTTATAATTTACAATAAATAAATCAGTCAGGAATGATTGGCCGATAAATGGGGAATTCATCACTGAATAAATTCATCTCACTTGTGGGGTGAGAGATGGTCAATCTTGGTTTCTTCAGTTGTCCAACAAGAACCAATGCTAACTCTACTTTCCTTTTCTCTTGGGATGCCAAAAGGGCCATACCTAGAGTAATATCTTTTCCGTTATCTTCCTTAGACTCCTCTTCTTGGACATGGGCCTCTTCAAATTGTTCCTCTTCCCTGTTAGTGTCATATGCCTGTATAAGTTCCTTGAGAGCACCCTCATGTGTCTCTTTTGGATCTAAGTCAATCATATCTATATACTAAACTAGGAAGGTGGCCTTTAGGGTAGTGTTTAAGATGAGGGCTGCTCTCCAATCATCTACTCTATTTTCCTCTCTCCCAATTTATTTTTACCATGGCCTTGGTCACCATGTTCTTGCATAATGTCCTCCTAAAGTTGTGGTTTCTCTTCTTGGTGATATTATTGGGTTATCCCAGATGGTTCAGAAAAAAAGTGATAATGGATAGGGTGAATATTCTATGCCTCTCTTGATGGCTTGTCATCTTTGGTAATTATATGATCAAGTTTGATGTTGTGTCCTTTGATTCTAGCCAACACCTCCTCATATTTCTTGGCCTTAATGTAAATGGTTTTATAGACACTGAGTTGATGTATTTACATAGCTCTGGGGAGCTTCTTCTCCTTCAAATGATTAGTCACTATGTTCTTAAGATCCCACATCTTGAGTTCATAAAGATGAAACCCAAATGAATCCCTATGCTTTGCCATGATATCAACCTATTTCCAATCCTAAAGTGCAGTCATTCTAATAATTAGAGGGAAGGGGTGGAGAACACCCTTACTCTTTTATTTTAAACTTCAATCAATGCCATGGATGATATGGGAGGCAATTTATTACTCAACTAGCTTGCTAGGAACATATAATATCAATATGTAAGGCTAGGACATGATCCCCTCAATCCTCATAAATATGCAGTCAGGGTAGTACCAGATGTGACCCATCATTTCCATGTACTTATTGATTAATGGGTGGACCCTAGGAATGGGAAAACCTATGATGGATTTCACTATGGAAAGGTAGACACAATCACAAATAAATTACATATGATTCCTATATTTAAAGATATGCAATTTGGAATAATGGTGGGAGATGGTAGTTTTTCCCTCAGAAAACTAATTCCTAATCCTTGGGAAGTTGATAATGACAAGTAAGTAGTATAATAGTTATGATATCATATAAAATTGATTAAATGTCTTCCTTTGGATGGCAGTGAACTGTTTGATCAAGAAACACTGATCAAATCTCCAATTAGAGGGGTGAGCTTTTCTTCTACCATGAAATACACAAAGGGAACATAAATTCTATTCACATAGGTGGTTGAAGGGGATCCAAATAATTATTTCAATTGGGTTATTATTACCCTAATACCCTCCCTAAATTTGACTATTGGGATCTTTCCCTCAAAGTTTTTGAAGATATGGGGTCCTTGGTACAACGAAGGTCTAAAGATCAAGTCTAGGTCATGTTTGGAGGTCCACTCTTTGATTTTTGACAAATTTACATAAATAATTTCAATCCTATAATATTTCTTAAAATATAATAGATAAATATATGATACCATCTTAGAATTTCCTTCCCATATGATCCATTCATTATCAATTCTATAGTCAACAAAGATAACGGCAAGGATATCTATATAATGTAGTACCTCAAGTTTTGTCGAAGCATAGTGGAGGCTGACCATATGAATAGTGACTAGGTCATAGTGCCTCTAACTCACTATGGTAATTTTTTACTCCTCTTTTGTTATCATCTTCAACTCCTCAACCATGAATAAGAGTTTGGACCTGTTCCTAATGCTTAGGGATTTTAGGGTTGCAGCATGCAATTTATTATCCTTGAATATTTGACCCTCATTATTTGTTGACAAGTAAAGTTTGGTCTTCTCTTTTAGATATTACCTACGAGATGCCATGGTTTCTTTTTTTGTAAATTATTCATACTAGGTTTTAAATTGGTCTCTATGAAATCTCTTTTATTCTCAAAGACACAATCAAGCTCTCTTTACATAAAATTGTGACCAAATGAATTAAATTAGGTTATTTTTGAGTAAGTTTTATGGTTCTAGAGATTTGATGGTAGGATATATCAAGGCTCTAGATTATACATTCCTTGGATTTGATTTTGACCGTTTCCTTTATACTTTTAAGTTTGTGAGCCCATAATATCTTGTGTTTTGTCCTTTTCTACTTGTATGGTGCCTATGTGGCATTGGTCTAGACCTTTCATAGCATATTTAATAAATGCCTTTGAGCACTAGTCATTGATATTTAAAATACCTTCTTTTATTTCACACTATTGAGTAAAAATCCTAGATTAGCATGCATAATTGATTGTAATCTATGTCTTTCCCTATGATTGGATATTTTTTTCCAAGCCCCATGGTTGTGACAATTGAAATTTTTACATGCCTCCTTATGTTTCGTATCGTACTTTAGTCATATATTGAAAAGTCATGGGTGACTTTACATTATTATATCATCCTTTAGTGATAAATCGTAAACCATCAAATCATTTGTTAGTTCTACTTTGAATGGGATTTCAGCACACATAGAGCCCATGGGGTCTCGAGGCTTCATTGAAAAGTCTTCAAGGCCATTGCATTGTTATATCATCCTCTAGTGATGAATTACATGTTGTTGATCTATAGAGATACCCTAACTTTAAGTTAGTATCTTCATGATTGAATGATCATGCGAATGTCAATTTTAATCTTGTTAAATCTTGATAACTAAATTCTAGGGTTCCACTTTGCACTTTTATGAGGATTTTGAGGGTCTTGGACTTAATTCACTCTATTGGATCAAAGTCTAACGAAGTGAGGGATGAAGGATAATGATCTAGGAGCTCGCTCATGATTGGTTGTTTCTATCAGGTGGGACCCTTTGCTTTTAATCATCCAATCATGTGCAAGTTTATGTTATCTCCTAGGAAATACCTCCAAATAAAATTCTATTCATTTGCATCATAGTTTTTATCAAATAAAAAGGTGTCATGGTCATATCAATACTTTACAAGGACCTTTGAAATTAACATAGAAGGTATTCTAGGTCCCTTTGAGGTATCTCCTAAGAGATACCTTGAAATAAAATTCCAATCATGTGCATGTTCAAGGTATTTCCTAAGAGATATCTAGAAAAACAATTCCAATAGTGTGCATCAAGGTTCGTGCCAAATAATTTTTTTTTAATGATTATATCAAATCCTTTGTAAGGACATTTGAAATCAACATGGAATTTATTCCAAGACCTTTGAGGTATTTCCTATAAAATTTCAATTGTGTGCATGTTCAAGGTATCTCCTAGGAGATACCTTGTGTGCATCAGGGTTCTTGATAAATAGAAAGACACCACAATTATATCAAATCCTTTACAAGGACCTTTGAAATCAATAAAGAAGGTATTCTAAGGAAATTTTAGGTATATCCTAAGATATTTATTGAAATAAAAATCTAAATCATGTGCATGTTCAAGATATCTCCTAAGAAATATCTTGAAATAAAATTATAATAGTGTGTATCAGGGTTCTTGCCAAATAAAAACTTGTCATGATTATATCAAATCATATGCAAAGAAATTTTAAAGAAATATGGATGGTATTCCAAGGACCTTTGAGGTATATCCTAGGAGAGATAACTTGAAATAAAATCAAATTGTGTGCATGTTCAAGGTATCTCCTAGGACATACCTCGAATGAAAATTCCAATCGTGTGCATCAGGGTTCTTACCAAATAAAAAGCTGTCATGGTTATATCAAATGCATTGAAAGAACCTTTTAAATTAACATGGAAGGTATTCCAAGGACCTTAAAATTATCTCATAGGAGATACACTTGAAATAACCTAGACATGTCCATTAAACCTATTGCAGAAACAAAAGCAATAATTCATAGCAATATTAGAAGAGGCAAAATGCTGATAATGTAAAAACGTGTCCATTAATCCAAATGAAAGTTTGGAATAATGCACAAACAAAAAATATGTTCATATGCTCATGATCATGTGATGATGGAAAAGTTTATCCTCCATTTCAATGGGATATTTTCTAGTTATCTATGTGGAGGAATATCTCATAAGGGAAAAAACAAAACCTTTATCATCTTGCACAATAGAAAACAAAAGTCCGTTTCATATCCTCATGATTACAGACAAAATAAATAAAAAGGATGTGCCACTAAAAGACCATGTACAATGGTTTCCCAATGGGAAACAAGAATAAATAAGAAGGGAGCGAAGGGAAGAAAGAAGTTTTGTTATTTCAGAAGAACCAAAATATTAGATTATGCTCTAAAGTCAATCTGAATGTTGGAATATTTCACCAACTTGTTTTATACCTAGTATATCCTTCCAGCATAGGGGTAAGATTATATTGGTCTTGTCCCATTTGGTATTTGAATTTTACATTATACTCTTTAACCCAAGTGTCAAATTTATAAAGCATGGCCTAATTTCATCCAATGAGTTCTTTAAGATGGCCACAAGACTTCTAACATGACACCAATTGTTTTATTTTATCAACATCAAAAGACTCTTGTGGTGCATCGATGAGGTTTTTTAGAGTGACGTGTATCATCTCTTCCTCCAAGTCACTTACACCATCAATCCTTACCATATTACTTAATGTAACATCTTTCTCTTTTGTTGTAGTCTTGAAGGACTGCTCTTCTCATTTTAAATCAAAGATGTCATCTTTGAGCGTCATCAAATGATGTTTGATTACAAATTGACACTCCTTGGGCTTCTTGTGATCATTGATAGCAATGATCCTATATGTGATCAAAGTATCTACCCTCATCTTATAGCCCTCATCTAGTTTAGGCTAGATCTCCTCCCACATCTTGATATCTATCTCGTAGAAAAGCATTTGAACATCAAACTCCCTCTTATTATCCACTATGTTGTTTAAGCATTTAAATGTTGAGTGGATTATTTCTTCAGCCCTAGTGTGTATATCTTCTTTCCATTTTTATATTATTATTCCTCTATAGTTTAAATTATCAATTCAACCAAAATCAAATGACTCTATTGAGAATAGATGATGCTCTGGAGTAATACTAACAGTTGGAGTTACTACCTTGGGCTCACTCAGTATCTTTTGCAAGTATTAGATCATAGCCTATTTTTGTGCCTTCCACTCTTTCATGGTGGCTTTGTATTTATCCATCCTATGAGCCACCATGTTCATTATAACCAATGAGATATTCTTCATCTCATTCGTTGATGGCTCCCTTAAACTATAGATATAAATAGTGTAACTCTCAAAGGGAGAATTTTTCTTCAAATCATCTAGTGGGGGAATGGATACATCCAAATTAATTTCTCTTTTGGTAGTGAATGTGGTCCTAGAATGTATCTTCACATTATTGGGGGAGGGGTTTGGCCTTATATGCATGAGTGATCTTCACTATGTCAATTTACCCAATTTTAATCATAATGTCCTTCTACTTGACATGTTCCTTGACCCAAAGAAGGGGTGTGGTCTGAAATCCCATTAATGTATTGGACATATATGTAGGCATCAAGATAGTAAAATATGGTGTCATTAGAGTACTTGATGTAAGAATTGCCATAGGGATGGGATATGGACTTAACATGAACTATTCAATTTCTTCATCACTTTCCAACTCCTCACCACCCTTGTTTTCTCTAGGTCCCCTTCTTGATTTGGCTCTATCTACACAAAAACTTCAAAATCTAGACAAAATTGGTGAGACTCCTTGAGAAACATTTCAATGGAGCTTCTTCATCCTATTGACTGACTAGAATTTTCTACACCTACTTCACCTACTTTATTCATCTTAGCCTTAGGTATTTATGAGGCTATGTTGACCTCCTTGTTTCCCTCAAGCAACTCCTCACTAATCATGGCCTCTAGACCTTTATTGTGGGTTGGATCATGGACCTTGATGTGAGGAAGGGGACCTCGAGGTACTTTAATTAAAGCAGCATTACCTGAAGCACTCTGATCATCACCTTTACTAGACTAGTCTAATTTTTTATTTATTTTTGAATGGATGGGGGTATCCATTTGAAGTTTTTCTCCCCCACCTTATCCTATGCTCACCTTCTCCTCTGGTGTTGAATTTGAAACCTTTAGAGGGGAAGGGATAAATTTTGATTCCTCTAGAGTTGTCTTTAGTCCTTCTTATGCAACCACCCATTCAAGATCAGTGGTAACTTGAGTATCCTACTTTAGCTCCACCTTATCCTTCCTATCAAATTTATTCATTTCCTCAACTTCACCCTAATTATCGTAGCCTATTGAATGGGTGATGACATTCTTAACAAATGTCTCTCTATATGTTGAGATCATTTCCTTTTCTTGAGGGGCCTGAACTTGAATGGATACCTCAACTACAACCTTCACAACATTCTCAAAAGAGAGGGGATCAATTGATTCCATAACTTCATCCTTATCACCTTTACTTTCTACTCTTGAATGACCCTTTTCTGAAAATAAAACAACCATTGGGATCTTCATTTGCATTTGGGGTCTTTCCCTTATAATTCTCTACCCAGTTTTTTGTTGTGGAGGAGTGAATGTTGATTATTTATTCATCACCTCTATAATGGGCCTATCTTCATTTGAGTCTTTTTCATCACTCATATCTCTCAATCTCTAAGAATATGAGGATTTATCCTCTTTCCACTTCATGGGGAGTTACTTAGAAGGCAGGTATTTAAATACAACCTCCTTCCTCTTCTTAGGAATCCTAACTAAAGGCTATCAAGCTCTTTTGACTCTTTTTTTCTTGGGCTTCTCTATCTCTTCCTCACCTCCTCTCTTCCTCAAATAACTCTTTGGTGGAGGGACAAAGGTTGGATTTTGTGCTAGTGGAGTAGGTGGGATAATAGATGGATTAACCACTGGGATGGTTATTGGGATGGATAGTTTAGTTAAAGCTCCTTCTGATGTGATGGACACTGGGATGGCACTAGACAATGCAACCTCCTTAATAGCAATTTTTTCTTAATTTTTATCCAAATTTATTAAATTTGATAAGGATAATCTTGAGTTGGACTAGGATGTGGTTATAGATTCCACATTAATTAGTTTAGTAAATTAAACATAACCAAACTTACTCTTCCTTTTACACTTCACCATTGGTGGTGAAGCCAAGGGAACACCACTCTATTCTAGGTAGAACCCTTTAAATCCTAAAATTATTTGAGTTTTCAGAGGGTAGGGTTGTTATAAGTACTAAGGTTAACCCCAAATTCCTTCAACCAATTGAAGGTTCTTCTCATGATTGCGGTGGCCTTCCATGGAATGGAATAATTTTCCTCAGTAGTGAACTCCACCTGTGACATGGCTAGGGCTTCAATATTGGATTGATTATATACTTTAGATAGTTTCATCTTATCATCCTTCATGTCCTTAGGGATGGGAGCAATATTGTAAGAAATAACTTCTTGCACTGTGAGTCTCATATAATCTAACTTTTTGACATCTTCTTCAGTAGTGCAAATGGACCAAATGTCTTCAAAGTGTGATTGATGTAAAAATACATTGGTCATTGTGTTTACCCATGGTCTGATATCATCATTTGGTTTGGGTGGCATCTTGTTAATCACATACTGGCCCATATATTGCTCTAGTACCTTATATTTGGTAACAAAAGGACATGAATAATGTCTAATTTCAATTAGAAACTTTAAAGGGTTATTTACCTTCTTCATTGATATCATCTCATGATGGGGCATCATCTGCCTGCTTAATTTCATCACTACTAGTCTATCATACAGGTATCTTGAGAATTTGTATGGAGACCCTGAGTAGCCACTGATCTTGATATAAGTAAATGATCTAAATTGAATATGCAAGGTGGCATGTTTATCAATTATGTCTTTTTACCCCTTCGACATCTTATTGAGTATTCTTAAAGGATAGGAAACACTCATCATAGTATTAAAGAAACATTTGTAAACTCTATATAAATTCTTCTTGAATCCATCCACAACTATTTAAAGATAAAACTCATATATTCTCATCCCATTGGAATTCCTGGTGAGCCCCTATAATTTCTTATTATGCATGAAGTTGTATGTTACGTAGGACATGTAAAATATACCAATGAACTCCTCATTTGAGTGGACTGCAACCTAGAGTTGCATCATCTGCCTATGTAGATTATCACTTGGAATGGTAGCCCAGTCTAGCTTCTTCCTTTTTTCCAACACACAAATTGGGGAAATTCCTTAAATTTTTCTAGTTTCAGAATCTTATACATGTTTGAGACCTTTTGCCTTTTCTTGACTAGCTAGCAAGAGTTGACAATGTCCCATATTGGCTTGTCATTCTTGTCTATATTCTCTTGGCATTCATCTAAAGAGAGTGTGATACTTTCAAGCTATGGAGGAATCCAAAGCATGGTGCTAAGGGCCAAAGGAGTGAAATAGTATACAACTAATTGGATTCCATCAATGATAGTCCTAGTGTCTAGTTGGTATACTTTGGCACATGTAATCACTAACTCTGGGTATGGGGGAGCCAAGGGGAATATTATTATAGGGGAGATATAACTCATTCCAAGGTTGGAGACTAATAGGAGAGGGTTTGGATACTACAAGAAATTCAATAAGGCTACAAAGTGTAACCCCTAAACATTTTTATCTTTGATTTCATCCAAAATAGAAATAATGTTGCTCTTGATAGATGCTGACGTAGCTGTCATTTTTCCATAGTTATTTTAGTGAAATACCTTGAAATTGAATGAATTCATCACTATGATCACCCTCAAAACATCTTCAAACCTCATAAAATAACATAAGATAAGTATCTATAAAAGCACTTACTAATAATCTAGAGGGATGCACGTAATTGAAACCAAACACCTTTGAAGAATTAATTACAATTACTCTTTCATGATGCACGTAGCTAAGGCACACAAATGGCTCAAGCATGTAAGTAGAAGCTCTGAATGCAAAATATAAATGTGAATGAAGGTAATTTCCTTATTTATAATCCTTTTTATTTTTAAATTAGGTTTGTCATTAATGCTTTGAAGCTTAATGGTTAACTATAAACTACCCTCTCTAAATAATTTAAAATTATTTTTGATAAAGGAGAAAGAAGGTGAACGTGTTTAATTTATGTAAGGAAATCCTAATTATAACACATATATTAATATAAGAAAACTTTTTCATTCTATTACTTCTCGAGATTTCTGGGAGATTTTGTACCTTGCCCACCTAAAGGTCAGTGCGGCAATTTTCTAAAAAAGTGCCAGAGCATGAAAATCTGTGAGGATATACCACATGTAATCACTTCTCTTTTCAAATCTTAGAATTCAAGCCATCAGTTAATATTTACACCTTTCCAACAAAAATATAAGTTGGTAAATCTCTAAAAAGGGATCAAAACTAACAAAACCCTGAGGACCCAACACGTGTCCAAATTAGATGCTAGCTTGGACTCTCTTCCAACTTTACACTTTTATACCATCCTTATTGATATAGGGAAGGGTGAAATATTATTTTGATCCCCAAAAATAGTCTTAGGAGTCCCCTGAGATAACTACATGTTTTTCATTCAACTCATTAGGTCGTTCTTAAACTTAGTCACCAAAACACATTGAAGGTACATCATGACAATATCACTCAGGGCCCCAAAACATTTGTTCTTCAATCATAAGGTAGCAAATGAATGTATGCAAGGAGACATAGATATATTTCTATCTTCTCATTTTGAATCTTCATATCCTACACTAATTCATCCAAGGCATCTAGCAGTGCCCTTAGTGTGAAGGAAAATTGTATTCCGTCAAGAAGGAGAAATCAACTCTTGTCCCCATTTGAAATGTATCTCCTAGGAGATACCTTAAAAAGAGAAATCAACTCTTGTCCCTATTCCCTCAGCTCTTGGAGTTTGAGCAATTTTTAAACAAGGTTAATAGTGGATTTCTCCAATTGAAAAGGCACTACTAGGTTATATTTTTAAGCCACTTGTAATACCTTTAAGGTATCTCCTAGGAAAGTAATTGAAGATCATATGATAATAAGGAAATAAATGATGGTGTGATAGGAAGTCACTAGATATGGATTTTAAACTTAGAGATTTAGTTCTCAAATATTAAATGTATCTCCTAGGAGATAACTTGAAGGAGAAATCTACTATTGTTCAGACAAGTCATTCCAAACATTTGTTTGAATAAAATGTCCTAAGACCCAAAGTCCTGAATAATAATTCCAAAAACCTGGCTCGAGCTTGTAAACTATCTAAGGTGGCTATTACTCACACACATAAAAATAAAAAAATTAAAGCACTAGTACACATCTAGAGCTATAAATGCACTTGAAATCAACTATCTAAATCAACACATTCACCAATATTAAACTCAACTATCTTAATCCCAAGAAGTGATTTTATTAGTTGGCATGAGAGGGATTTTCTTGATGATGTCATCCTAATTATTGTATTAGAAAAAGGACACACCCTGAATTATCATGATTTTTTTTAATGATGGCACAAATTTGGATTGAGATCTTAGATATTAACACATGCAAGGCAATTATTCCTAAGGCTTGCACATTTGGGGTTATTCAAGCTAGCATCAAATTGTTTTATTTGGCTCTAAGTCCCATAACCTATCCATGTCCATTTTTACAAACTTGAACAACAAAGCTTGTAGAAAAATGCTACAAATTCACAATATGGGTGGGGACCAAGATCAGCTCAAAAAAAATTTATGCTCATATGTTAGGGAAAATGAATATGTTTGGACCAAAACAGTCAAAGGAATTTTTTCTCTTTTCATGGAATGGCTCATTGGGCATGACTTAGGGATTTCTAGGGACTTCAATCATGGATAGAAAGATCATGAAGTCTATATGCATGGCTTGAGAATATTGATCACTAAGGAGCTCATTAGAGAGACTACCAGGATGAATTGTACTATCATCAAAGCATTCAAAGATGAGAAGAAAAAGGAGGAGATTCTTGACGTTTTCTTCATGAATAAAAATAAGAAACCCAAGATTTCATCTCACAAAGATTTCATGGGGTTAGAACTGACAAGGAAATGGCCTAAAGTCTAGCTTTAGATAATGAGTTGCAGTACCTTAGAAGGAAAACATACTATGATTTTTTCCCATCACTTCTTATTACTCAATCATTTCAAAGGACACACCATTAGCATTCTACTTTTTCTTTGGCAATCCTTGGAAGCTTCAGTACTGATCTTTAAGAACCCTTCAATAGACTTAATTCACTAAGGTCTAATTTTATTGTTTATTAAGAGAGGGGAACTATAGTGGTACAAAATCATCATAAAGTTAATTTATATCCCTTGTGAGAAGGAATATACTAAAGTGGGGATGAATTTTGCACATAGTTAGATTTTGATCATGAACTAGAGGAAATAAATATTAGGGATTCTACCAAACTAATGCAGAAGGAGCCCAGATCAGACATGGGGAGTATTATCTACTTCCATTCATTATCTAACAGAGGTAGAGGAGTTCCTGATTCCCATGCCAAGGTAGATATCATGAATTCCCTTCAAAAGGTTCACATAATATATTTCCATCTAGAAACTTATGTGCAATGAAATAGTGGATGAGTTCAAAAAGTTACAAGGGCTAATAGGTCACATGTCATCAGCCTTTAAATTGGGAAAGGATAATCTAAAAAACACTCCTTAGGTAAATAAATCAACTTAAACTGGTAGAAAGGAGAATGTCAACAAGGTTCTTGAGGAGGAAAAAGTGGAGATCTAGTCTACCAACCTCAAGCGCTAAATATAGGAAGACGATAAGGATCAATTCATGGGAAGTCATACCAAAGGAAGGAAAAAACAAAGGTGATAGTACTACAACACAAAATTTGGTCTTTTATTTTGATTAAAAATAATTTGACTTTATTTATCTCTTTTTGTTTGGTCCTAGTTTTATTTGGCTGATACTTTGCATAAGTTTGGTAGTATGGGGCTTTAGCTACTATGTTCATCTATTAGTCCTTTTTTGTCCTTTGAATTTGTCATGTCTATCTTCCAGGTTTCTTCTATAAAGGGAATGGGCCCATTCAACCTGGATTTTAACCAATCAAATAAAAAAATAAATATACATTGAATGGCAATGTAAGACCTTCATGGCTACCTTGAAGGTAACTCCTAAGAGATACCTTTATGAATAGAGGAACCATTGAAGGTATTACAAGGCTCTGATATCTTGAAATAATTCCAATCACGTGTATTTTCAAGGTACATAATAGGATACCCATTGAAATTAGTACAAATTCATGTTTTAAAGTCTCTCATCTTAGATACCTAATACCTTACAAACATGCATTATGGTACACTCAAAGTTACTAACAATCTTCAATTTTAGTATGAGATAATTTACACAATCTTAAAATTTATACATCATAACAAATATAAATATAAAATAACATGGAGTTAAGAATTATGGATCATGAACAACATTATACAAGATAGAAATAACTAAAATAAAATAGAGTAAAATTTACACACCATGAAAAATATAACATAAAAATAATATATAGCTTTCTACACAGCTTTGTCTCTTCACATTAAAACTCTTTGGCACACAAAAAGAAAATAGACTTGCCATTCTTATATCTATCACTTGCTTAACAAGGCCGAAGACATCCAAAAGATACCCTAGACACATGTTCCTGTTCCATGTCTAATACTTTCATGAACTTAAAATTTTGTTTTGTCCTGAGACAAAATCTAAACTCTGATCTTAGCTAAAGCTGGAAAAGTGTAGCCTTTCACAAAAGTGGCAATAATCACTCTAGGTTTTTAGATTTTACATACTTGCATACTACCCTTTGTATTTATTCAACTTTAAAACTTAAAATACACATTAACCTACTGTGTAGGTTGTGGTTGCCTATATTATACCTTTAAATGTAGCTTTCTCTTTTGTAAAATTTCTTGGACCTCCTACGATGGAATAAAATTAGATTCATCTATGATATGCATATTAATTTGATCAACCTATGATATTTCATGCTTGATCATTTTTAAATTATCAAGTACTTCCCACACCATGGTAAAAAAAAATGTAGAGTAGAATCTGAATGAACATCAAATTGTGCACATCTACTTCTTATACAATGATAAAGAAGTCTCTAGTATTTGACAAATTAAGTTAGATATCTAACACAATATCATCCAACCTATCTATAGTCCCTTGGGCTTGAATTGTTGTAAATGTGTTACAAGTACCATTATACTAGACTTGAAGCTTCTTTATCATAGTATCCCTGGCTTCTAAAAACTATTAAAATTTACCATTCAATGTTTCCCCAATAGCCATTTGATCATTCACTACAAATTTATCTTTATCTATCATTACAAAATTTGGTTTAGTAAAATCCAATTTTTTTTTCAAGATGTTACCTCCAATCAAGCATTCCTTATGTAATATGCTTATCATGATGCGTATCTATATCTAGGACCTACACATATTCCTCTAGATGTTCACAAATGCCTTCCATCTTAGTACAGATATCATGTCCTTGGGTGAATAGTTTATGTGCACTCACCCAGTCCTTTGTTAATTTAGTCAACAATAGAGTGAGTTGTTTGTCCTTAGACATTACTTGATCACTAAGGACTTATGTAATTAGATTAAGATATGATGCATTGATGAGCTTCCTATACTTAGTAGTTTGATTTTATGATTTCTATTTCTCTTTATATAATAAATAAATCATCTTTTCCAAGTAAAAAGACTTTAACACAATGTATTTTTGGAATTCATCTGCTCCTTCAATTTCCTTGGACAATGGTAGCTGCAAAACATCAAAAGATGTCTCCATAGAAGTGAAATAAAGCATGCTAGATCTCATTCAGATAGTGGTATTTGGGGATGACTCTATTAAATATACATCATTTGTTTATATATTAGATTTTGAGAGCTTTGAAGATTCATATTTGATAACTATGACACCTCTATGCATGAAAAATTTCTTGACTCAGCTGGAGGGATAAGTGTATCCTTGTGTCTCATCATGGCCCTAAAATTCACCTGATGGGCACAAATTATTATGGATAGCTCTCTAAAAGATACCAAATGTTTGAGTACGGTGGTTGAATAACTCACCTAATGAAGACTATGTTTTTTTCATATTGGTGGTTGTATTGGGATCCCTTCCTCTGGTAGATCTACAAACTGCACAAACAATGAACCAGATTCTGGATCTTTTTTTTAAATTTTTTGCTACAATTTTGTGCTGATATTATTATTGACCTATAGTATCCACAATAATAGTGTGAGGGGGTTGTGTAATGTGGACCAAATGGTCATTGACTACCTTGTTATACACTTGGTAAGTGCACACTACTTTCTAGAAAAAGAACTCTTTCTCCTCCTCCTTATCATAAACCTTTTAACTAGTGTCTTCAATCATGAATTGAATAATTTCATGTTCATCAACCCACAACATTGTGATATAATACTCCTAAGCTATCCTTGGCACATGTGGGTTTTCCAACCAAGACTTTATTTTCTTTGATCTCTAAGGATTTGTAGATTATTGGGGTGAGGCATGTGGTTGTACAGTTGGCTACAGTTATTTTTGCTCTTACTAGCCTTATTGTGTGACTAGGTATCTCTACCTCCATACTTCAACTTGTACTTCAACTATTGTAATGAGAAAATGCATTAAGGTCATATTTGGCATGGCCAGGTCATGAACCTTGATTTAAATACCATTGTACAACTTGGTTATCGATGCATGTTGCCCCAAATATTACATGACTTGCTACATAATTTGAGGGTATGACCTGATCAAAGCTAAAGACTGAATCCACCATATGTTACACCACCCCAGTTAATCAAAATATTGCCTTATCTTAGTCCTAGCGATGCCTTTGATGGTAGTATTAGGCCAAAAGTCTATAGTAACATTAACTTAGCCTAACAAGGACTTCTATTGGGTGAAGCATAATAAAAAAACCATAAACTAATATTGGAAATTTTATGAGATACCTGAAAGTAACTTCTCAATATTAGTGGTAAGCTCAGATGTGATAAACTTGGGCCAATTAAAATTATCATTCTATTGTATTATGCAATACATAATGTCAATTACTCCTTCTGTTGCCTGCTTGGCCTACTTTGTTGTCTACCAAAACCTCTTTGTCATACACTACCGAAATGCACATTAAAACATCATCAATGGAGTCAATTAGGGTTCCTCTACCTACCCTAGTGGGAAACTTGTCCCAAACATATGGATGAATTGGTAGTGAAATGGATTTGTATCAAAATAATGATTTTCCATTATTTGGGTGGCCTGTGGCTCTCACCATGGTCTATGAATTGATCCAAATAGTGATATATCTAGATAAATGAATAGCCCCTTAGTTATATCTACTTAACAAAGTATGCATGACCTCATCTAGTATCTTGAATGTAGGTAACTTGATTACCCTCTCTACATTAGAACCTTGAAGTAGATGTTGAAGTGAAAGATCTCGTACTTGTGCACATGGTTATGTTGATAGGGTGAAGAGAGTAACTTTAGCTATTTCCAAATATTCAAAAGGATCTATGTTATTGAATTTGGTTTGTTGAAGACCTAGCCCAATCTCCATTCCTACCTTCTCCACATCTATGAACATCATCAACAACTTACTCCTATTCATGACTAAACCTATAATATGCACTCTTTGATTACTTTGTTCTACCAAAATTTAGGTATCAATTTTTTCACACGAGAGTATATTGAGAGTAGGTAGTAGGATATTATTATTTTCCAAAGTTTATAATGTTTTTACGTTGTTTTTCCACTTCATTTTATGTATTTTGGCATCCAATTTACTCTTGTCAAGCTCTTTAAATGCAATGATTGCCTACATACAAGCTCTCTTCCTCATCTTTAATATTTTAACTTTGATGGTGACCTTTTATGTCTCACAAATATTGAAATTATCCCATAGCCTATCACATCCCAACTCAGTCTACCTTGAACAAGATGTAATCTTTCCAAATGCCATATCACTAATGTTATTGCACAACTGTTAGCAGTCCTTCTTCCATACTTGTCTTATCATTGCTACTTTTTAAGACTTAATTCAAGATTGATGTACTTGTTTACTAGATTGATCCTTAATCTCCTTTATTTGACAAAGTACAAAAAATGATATTTTACATTTCATATTAACTTATTAAATTCATTCAATAAGTTATATTATACATACCCATAAAAGCCTCTTAGAATCTACAAGTATGTAGCAACAAATGCAAAAAAAAATGGAATAAGAGTCCTCAGCCAAGGACCAAAAAATATATAAGTTGAAGAATGACCTCACTGGCCACTCCTAGACCACATGTATCTTATTTTAGAGAAAATAAAGAACAAGGTTGTAAACTTGAAGCCAATGCTTGGGTTGATCATAGCCTCATAGTGAATGAGCACATAGGTAAGAATGATAAAAAATTTGAAGTCTCAATCCCTTTCAATGATGACATGTGTCATCACGATGCTACTCAAGAAAGAAGGGAGTTATTATTTAAATAAAAGGTTCACCATTAGCCTAGCGAAGTGGGCCCCATTTTTAATAATAATTTTAGAGGTAGTTCAAAGGAAGACACATGTCACCATAATGATTCTTACATATCCCTATGATTTTATATATGAAGTTCCATCTATCAGTCTCTAAGTTAATGGAATGGAGACACTTGGCATAATCATGGAGAGTCGCTCACCTGATGAACTTGATATATTTTCTGAGTGTTGAAACATCATGGGTTCATGGGTATATGCTACATTCCCTTAAGTTTAATATTATGGGTACCCTTGAAGGTATTAGCCATTACTACCTTCAAACCTTCAAGGGTTATTATACACATGTATGAATGGTATCTCCTAAGAGATACCTTTAAACTTTTAGGTCCACAATAGAGGTTAAAATAAAATACAAGATCCCAAAATTTAAGAAGCTAATCATTTTCCATAATTTTTCTCAAAATACCCATTACTCATTATCATTTTGTATTATAATAAAATACATGGTTGGATATTGACTTAATCAGCTTTATTGTCTATATAGATATTCTGATCTAATGCATGTCTGAAACGTATCTCCTAGGAGATACCTTCAAAGTAGGATGAAGAGAGAATTTAAGTATGCAGTATATCATATTAAAAGCTATTATTTTATTGGATTTACATAAATTATGTCATTAAAAAAATGTTATAGATTACCTTTTTAATATTTTTAAGTTTTAACATATCTCCATGTTTATATATATATATATATATATATATATATATATAAATATATATATATATATATATATATGGCTTTATCTCGTACATATAGGTATAAATTGAATTGATTTTATAAATAACCTGATTAACAACTCTTCTCACATATTTTGCAAATGTCCAGCTGAAAAATCATACATCAATGGCTTTCCAACATGGATACTATGTTTCTCTCATAAATAATGCTAAGGATGTTGGTGAAGGAAAAATACATAAAGTGGCAGGTCCAGATGTTGAATCTTTGGAACCCATAAATCTCACTTCCATATGCCACAATGAGGAAATACCTATTGGATGTGTAAGTGTTAATGTGATTAAAGCTTTTCATTTGAATCTACCACTTCCATTTCATGTAGCTTTTGTGGATAATTTGGGGGATTTAGTTGATATTTTTACTATATGGAGTACAAGAATGAAGCAACACACCACATACATGTTTTCTATAGATAATGACATGAAACAAATTCAAAATAATTTGCATCTTGTTCTAAATATATAACCATTGCAATAAGAAAACCCTTGATTAGATTCATTTGTTTGATATATCGATGATCCTACCACATTTCAAATCCCAAGAAAAAAATTTGTTGGGGAAAGAGTACATTTGTTGCACAAATGTATAGCTCTTGTAAATGATGAAAAAATTGCTTTTGGTAATGTTGAATTTACATAGACAAGGGAGATGTTTGGTTGCATTCCTGTCCCAATATTAGAAAATTCATTGGGAATTTACATAAGTCATGTTATACAACATTTTTAGACTTGAAGTATAGAGGCAATTGAAATATCTATCATTAGATGACCTTCCAATGAAATAGTGGACATCGAGACTTACATAGCAATCAATTTACCATACATGACACCAAATATGTTAATAATTACAAGCTGAAGGGAAGAAATGAAATTGTAGGCTTGACAAAAGGTCAATACTTTATTTTATGCATGGATCAAGGTTAGCCCATTATGCATTGTAAAAAATCTATAAGAGATAGAAATTGGTCCCCCCCAATTACATTATGGGGAATAAAATGAAATGGTGACCCAAATTTTCTAGAAGGCAGTCTATCAAAAATATATTTCAAAGACTTGAAAAATAAAGAAATGTCTCAACATTTCATTTTTTTGAAAGACTCAGATAGAAGTAGAAAAAATAGTGAAAAATAAATTAAATATAAATTGAATAAGTATGTATAAAAATTCAATGAATTTGGTTTGATCAGGAATAGTAAATGGAAGAATCTAGCATATAACTTCCAAAAAATCCATGACATAATGAAAGAAGACATGTTCCCTTCTGAAGTTGAGTTCACAGGAGACTTTTGGCCCAAAACTCATAATGACATACCACTTCATAAAGATATACATAAAATGGTTCATGATAGCACCCTTGATTTTGGAGTGGCATCTACAGATATATATGTTTGTCCAAGAAGAAAAATAACAATAATTGCATTTGATCCAACTCATGATGTGCAAATTAGAGATATGTTATTTTTCAGACCTGAAGATTCTATAAGAGTGGACTACATAGTATGGATTGCTAGAGATAAAAGTAATATTGAGATACTACAAATAAATGGGGATACATAATGAAGGTCAATGTATCTTAGTTCATCCCAATTCATGTAGGGAAAAAAGATACAGAGGAAGTAGAATTTTTTGCAGGTTGCTTGGATAAGAAATGGAAGCCAAACCTAACTAACACATCTTTACCATCCATACTCATAGATAGTATCATCTATGCTTAGAAACCAAATAAAAATTTGAGACATCATACACTAATTCTCACTAATTTTTTCAAAGGCATTGTAATAGACTATTTAAATGTATCATCCCACTAGGCACAAACAAAAATAATCATAAAAGGATTGGGAAATTTGAAATGGTGTTTCCTTAATTTTGGAATGAGAAATATGAATGTTTTTTTTTCAAAATTTTGTCCATTTTTAAAGAATGTATATTGTTTTACTTTTGTATTTATTTATATTTATTTCTAATGGCACTTCACATTTTGGGTCTTGGAAAATACACCTTGACATTTGAGTTTTATATTTTCTACTATGACAATTCAGTATTTTGATAATTGTGCATCTATTTAACAACATTTTATTATTGTAATATCCACTTAATATTTTTGTATCCTTCAAAATGGTCTTCAACAAAAGGTCTTCATAATTTGTACATCTGAGAATTTAGTGCACTACAGATTTTGTATTTTTCAAAATATAATTTGGCATTCTCATGTATACAAAAAGGTCTTTAGGGTTTATGCCTTGAATTTTCCCACCTGCACATCAATATTTGTTCTTTGGATTTTGTGTATTGGTAAATGTTATTTGGATTCTCACATGGCACTCAAAATTATGTCAAGTGGCACAATCTTAGTAATTCAACTATGCTAAAGGATGACTAATCCAAACAAAAGTCTAGAACATTGCAAGCACCTAAAATTATAACATGCATCACAGTCTCGATAAATCAACATAAATACATGATAAAATTTGATGGTTGTGAGGATGTCAAGTAAATAAAATTAAATAGATAGCTCATGATCTAATCAACTGATGACACATGGCATCCCAATCATCCTAGGTGTTCTAAATCACATATCAATCAAGCACATGATTGTTGAATGAATTATTTATCCTTAAGAAATATACTACCAAGTCTTCTAATATCTGTAAATGTATGGTCTTGGAACCAGTTTGAATGGTTGCATAATTTGGACTTATTTCAAATATAGAATATAGATGTGATTTATGTGTTACAATTCCAAGTAATTATTTATGAAGTCTAATTTATTTATGATAGTTTTCAACTACTAATAAATAAATTATTTATGATCATTTTAAATAATTTGAACTTATCACAAATACATTAGATAGATATGAGTTATTTGTAATAAGTCCAACTTAATCTTGATACAGTCCAATTTAATCTAGATATAGTCCAATTTATTTTTTATAGTTTTTGAAAAATTGGATTGTTGATAAGTCCAAATTATATGAAATAGTCATTTGAGGGTAAGTAGTGATAAAACCCCCTATGAACTATGATATGTAAAACTTGCTTTTGTTAAGTATTTCAATGTGTTTGGAAGTAAATGCTACATTAGGAGAAAAGAATATAAGTTGGGAAGCTTCGAATGAAAATGTGATGAAGGAATATATCTTGGTTATTCCATGCAAAGAAAAGCCTACATATGTTACAAACAAAATTCTACAGAAGATTGTAGAAATTATCCATGCCAAGGTTGATGAAGGCTTGAAACATGTTAAACCTGACAGAGACATATGTGAAGAAGAATCAGAGTTTGAAGAGGAAGTAGTTAATGAAGAACCTGGGGAAGTAAATTAAAAACCACCTATAATATTTGTTTAAATGGATCATCCTATAGATCAAATCATTGGTAATAAAAATGAAGGAGTTTAGACAATGAGAAGATTTGCAATGAACAAGGAGAAATTAATTTTTGCTCTAATATATAGAATTGAGTCTAAGAACTATGTTGAAGATAGCAAGGATGAGAATTGACTAAGAGCCATGGAAAAAGAGCTAAGCCAAATTGAAAATAATAAAAATTGGGAATTAGTTCCAAGACCTTCAAATAAGAATGTAATTGGTACAAAGTGGGTCATTAGAAACAAACCCAATGAAAATGGAACTATAATAATAAATAAGGCCATATTGGTGTGAAAATTATATGTAAAAGTTGAAGGGATAGATTTTAAGGAAACATTTACTCCAATTACTATATTGGAAGCCATAAGAATGTTTCTAGCATTCTCTATTTATAAAAAATTAAAAACCTATTAAATAGATGTTAACTATACTTTCTTAAATTGGAAACTAGAAGAGGAAATCTACATATAACCACTTAAAGGTTTTTCGCTATCAAAAGAAGAAGATTATGTGTGCATACTGAAAAAATCTCTGTGTGGTCTAAAATAAGCACATAGAGCATGGTATTCAAGATGATACCAGTATTTGTAATAATAAGGATTCAATAAAGGTTTTGTAGATAACAATTTGTATTTAAAATCAAAAGGTGATCATATGTTGATTGTTGTTATATATGTAAATGATATCATTTTTGGAGGTAGCAACAACAAAAGGTGCTAAGAATTTACTAATCAAATGAAAAATGAGTTTGAGATGTCTATGCTTAGAGAATTTTATTTATTCCTTGGTATACAGATAACACAAACTAATGAAGGAATATCTATATCTCAAACTAAGTATGTTAAGTAAATGCTCATGAAGTTTGGAATGGAAGACATCAAACTAGTAGGTACTCCCATGATAACTAGTTGTAAGTTGAGTGAAGAGGATCAATCCCTTGATGCAAATTAGACTTTGTATAGATCAATGATAGGTATTTTGTTATACCTAACTACATCAAGACCTAATATCATGAAAGTAGTGTGCATGGTTGCAATATTTCAAGATATTCCCAAAGAATCACATGTCAATGCAATGAAAATAATCTTTAGATATATCAATATTACAATTGACTATGGCCTATGGTATCCTAAAGATTGTTGACCTATAACTGTGTGTTCACATTATTAATTAGAAATAATATGATTATTAATATTATGTTATTAGAGTATTGTTAATATATTATTGTTATACATAACAATAATATATAAGTTGGTTTATTTTAGTTAGTTGAATATATTGTGAACCATAATATATTCATGTGTTTTTAGTATTTATTAGTTTATGGGAGATTTGGGTGGTTATTAGTTGAGAGTTTGTAGGGATTTATTATCCAGGAATGTCATTTCTCTGTATGGTTTGTATTATTAAGAAAGATCATGGAATAATATATTGTTAGTGTTTGAAATAATATATGAGATCGGTACTCTATTCGGCTCTCATCTTTTCATGTTAATCTTATGAAGATTTGAACCAGCACCAACAGTGGTATCAAAATAAGGTTCCATCCAAGTGAGAGTCGTTAAGATTATTTTAGTACTATTCTAAAAGTTTAGTATTTGCTCTCACGTATTATGATACATTTTATATTCTGGTCATGTTCAATATGCAAGACTATGTTGATTGGATCCAAGAACCTGAGAAGTAGAAAATAACATCAGTTGTCAATGCAAAGTCATATGTGCTTTCTAGTCATCCTCAAATTTGGTGCAAAGTCTAAATGCATTTCCAAACTAGGCAATGCCTCCCTCATGCACTTCCACAATCTGCCTGTACTCAAATATGCATCACGTCAACCTTTTAAGATTCTCAGATCGACACAAAATGTAATGCTTATCTTATTCTATGAATCACATTTCTAGTCTCCTCAAATTTTGTAAATTTTTTGCCAGTCCTAAGTCACATTTATATCTACATTTAACGTATGATAAGAATTTCAATTTAATTTCAATATTTATGCTAAGTTTTGGTGAATAAACTTTATAAATTTATGTTTACCAAGCTCAAAGAATTTCTCAGCGTTTCTAAAATATCCCATCGTGCATTGTAGAAGATGCCTCTACATTATATTTATAGTCAAGATTATTTTTTAGGAAACCTCTTTCACCATACATCACGTTGAGTTGTCAAATTCTATTCGGTCTTCAATATCAGGAATTTATTACTAGTTAAAGTATTTTTGAAGTATTTATTATTTTGATTTATGTCTTTAGGGAGTGTAATTTCATTTATTTTTAGGTGGTCATAAAGTAATTAAATATTACTTTAGAATTCTTAGAATTGTTTTATTACCATTTAAGGTATATTCACTTCATTTAGGTTTTTGAGGTAATAATTGTGTCCTACGTCATAGTTAATTTAAGGTGTCCAAAATAGTATATTAGTCCAAGTGTATATATTGATCAATTATCTTATCCATATAAGTATTTGTTTATTAACAAGTTCAAATATTTTTTTAATAAGACATTTATAAGTTTGGTTAATTGAAAAAGAGAGTCCAGTGTTAGTAATAAAAGTTAGTTTTAAGTTAAATGAGTCAAAAGTTAAAAAATTTCAAGTCAATTAAGTCATTATTATCAAAATTTGTAAAAATAAAAAAATGTTGGTAACTAGATGCATTTTTGCTTATATGCAATGTCCGCATTATTGGAGGAGTTTTTCCTCAACTAAGCTTTATCAAGATATCAGCTAAGTAGTAGACCAATTGGAGGATAAAGACACAAGAGGATGGAGGCCACTTCTAATTTAGTGGCATTTTTCATTTTAGTTGTGTGGTGTATTTGTTTTCAGCATAGTGTGTTGTGAATAAGAATACAAGTTGTATGCCGGTTCACAATTTTTGTAAGTGAACTATATATTCCTATGTAACCTTTTTGAAATGTGAAAATGATGAGAGCTAGAATCTACACTACACATCATGATGTGGTTTATCGTAAGCCACTTGTAAAACCATTGCTTTATGGTTTTTGGTTAGCCACTTGTAAAGCCACTATTTTCATTATTGGTTATCCATTTGTAAAACCATTAGGTATTTTGTTTTCTGGTTAGCCACTTGTAAAATAATTATTTTGGTTGTTGGTAAACCATTTGTAAAACCAACATATAAGGTTTTTGATTATCCTCTAAAAATCACCAAGTCATGAGTCTAGGTGCAGATATGAGAGAGTTATTTTCGCCATGTTCACATTAAGGGGGTGTAGGATAGGATTAATAATGTTCATAAGGGGTGAATGTTGAGGTATAATTGTGTATTCACATTATTAATTAGAAATAATGTAATTATTAATATTATGTTATTAGAGTATTGTTAATATATCATTGTTATGCATAATAATGATATAAAAGTTGGTTTGTTTTAGTTATATGGATATATTTTAAATCATAATATATTCATTTATTGTTAGTATTTATTAGTTTACAAGAGATTTGGGTGGTTATTAGTTCAGAGTTTGTAGGGATTTATTATCTTGAATATAAGAATGTAATTTTCTATATGTGTACTTTGTATGGTTTGTATTATTAAGAGAGAGCATGGAATAATATATTTTTAAAGTTTGAAATAATATATGTGATTGTCACTATGTTTGGCTCTCTTTTTTTATGTTAATCTTATCAAGATCTGAACCAACCCCAAAAGATATGAAGATTTCACTTTGACAACATATATAGATGTTGATTGGGCAAGTGTATATGATATAAGAAACACTAGTGGTGGTGCACTTTTCCATGGAAACAAACTTGTTTCATGGATAAGAAAAAAATAAGAGTTATTTACTCTTTTTACAACAAAATCAGAGTATGTTGCTATAGTGACATGTTGCACTCAAGTCTTATGGATGAAGCAAACACTCAAATATATGAAGGTAGAATACAAATCACCTATATCTATTTTTTGTGACAATTTGAGTGCTATTAACATATCAAAGAATCTAGTGATTTAGTCCAGAGCTAAGCACATATTTATCAAGTATCACTTCTTAAGAGAAAATGTTACAGATAAAGAGGTTACAATGGAATATGTGCCAACATAGGATAAAGTTGTAGGCATATTCACCAAACCTCTTCCCAAGGAAAAATTTGAGTATTTTAGGTAGAAATTGGGAGTGGTTGCTCCTACATCACACCACTACATCTCATTAATAGAGCATGAGTCAAGGGAGAGGATCATAAAAACTTTGTTAATCCCTAGAAGAAAAGAGAAAAGGTAAGACATGTGTGCATATTTTTCCAAATTTTTAATGAGTTGATGGTTGAATATTCTTGGACAAACTCCTTTATCTGATAAAGGGGTACAAAAATTTGGACAAATAGTGAGAAATATGGAGTCCCTTTGCCATTGATGTCAAAGGGGGAGAAAAATTTCAAATGCTTTCTTTAAAAGCTTTATATATATCAAAGAAGGAACAAAGCATGTGTCCAAAGTGTGTTTAGGAAAATGTTTCATTACATAAGGGGGAGAAAGTTTGGTATGAACAAATTCAACTCACATTCATTAGAAGCAAGTATAAATATAGTCAATGCTAGAGAAGGATCAAAGAATTTATTTTGCAATTAATAACAAAGAGGGAGATTGTTGGTAATATGATTAACATTGATGTCAAAAGGATACAATTACAACTATGGATGTTATTGATGTCAAGAGAATAAATAATAGAAAGGATTTATATAGATAAGATCATGTTTTATAATTTCACAAGTTGCAATATTATCATATAAAGTTGTCATGATTTTATAGAGATTATTTTCGGATGTTTGCAAAGAAATTGATAGAAGATCCAATATGGGTTTTTCAAGTGCATGTCATATATATGGTCTGTAGGTTTATATGAAGAGAAAGGAGCTCAAAAATGATTTATCTTTTCTCTCAGCCATTAGTAGGGTCTCTCAGTAAAACCCTATGGTTTTTGGTCATGGCATTCATAGGCACTTCTATTTATATGTTGATTGGATGTAGGTGGGAGCCAGTTGCTTATGTCATAACTTAAGCTTTGTACATCATTTTATAATTAGACCCTTTGACCTAATGGTTACCAACTCAGAGTAGTGATTAAAGACTTTAATATTTCCTAAGTCATTAACTTAATATTTGTTTGAAGTTAATAAATGATTAGTATTTAATCGCATGATGTAGATCCAATGATGTGTAGAGAAGTCAATATGTCAAAGGTATCTGAGAGTGAACGTGCTAGTGACATGTGTCAAATTCATGGGAGCTTGCAATATAAATATATAATGAACATATTAATCTATAAAATTATCTAATGGTGAGTGTGTGATCATGAAATGGAGATAAATGAATCAGATGGAGTGAAAGAGGTCAAAGTGCTTGATCTATATCAAGTTAAATATTAAACTTCTTTGAGGAGAATGATGCTGCATATATGTTCCAAAGTATCAAGAAGCAACGAGATGAGGTCAAGTGATCGATGTTTAACAAGAAATAGAGGTAAAGTTTGTGATGCTTTTGAATATCTAATGACATGTAAAAGCTAGGATCAAAGAACAATGGATGAACTTTAAATTTGAAACATGAAAGTTTAGAAGCTTATAAAGATCAAATGGAGTGCATGAGTATGATAGATTTTGATCAATGGATACATTTTAATGTTGAAATGTTAAATTTTGAAATCTCAAAAATATCTAATGGAGCACGTGAGCTTATCAGATTCAAATCATTAGATGCATTTTAAATTTTAAGTGTTAAAGTGTAGAAGCTCATATGGATATGATAGAGAATGTAAGCTTGATCTAATGGTTGAATTTTAAAGTTGGGATAATTTAATGAGGATCATTGGATCATGGCACAAAAATAAAGATCGATGGTTAGCTTTTAAAGCTTTGTTCATCTCAATAGTCAAGTGATGGAGCATCCAGGAAGGATGCAGTATACGACATAGATAATGATATATATATATATATATATATATATATATATATATATATCATTTTTATCAATCAAAATTATGTAAGAGGGCATGTGTATCAATGTTCAAGCCTAATATATGCTTAAAATAGTAAAATACCAATAATTATAGTGGTGGTGCATGAATTAAAGAGCGGGTAACTTGTTAAACAAATGTCAAATGAGTTCCAAAAATGGAGCATGATGTGTTAAAACTAAAGTGAACATAGAGAAGAAGTGATACCTAGATCCAATGCATAGACACACACACACACACACACACACACACACACACACAAAGTGGGATGAAGAATTGAATTGAGAGGGAGAGAGTCAGAGAGGAATAGAGATGCAAAGCAAAGAATGAGTAGTTATAGAATAGGTCTGTAATAAAGAATTGGATTCACTTTTGAATCAATTATTTAATCTAGAGTTGTGGCTCCATAATAGATCTTATTGGTATCTACCATTAGAAGAGCCGAGTTGGTGCTCAGTTAGGAAGTAGGTGCTTCTTTAGATTAGGTGCTCTTAAATCAAGGGATTGGTGTCTCCTTGGGGTTGGTGCCATTAAACATTATAACTAGTGAGTTTTATATTATGAGGCTATATTACAATATTAGATTCTAGAAGCTATTCTCATCATGATTTTTCCCATATTGGGTTTTCTACATAGATTGAGTGTTATGTATATTTATGTGTGTGTGATCTCTGCATATAATTTCTAATTTGCATTAGAAATATTAAAAGACTAATTTTAAATCCATATATTAATTCACCCCCTATCATTATATAATTGTGTTCCAACATTAATATTTTTATGATTTCGTTAATCTAAAAATTTTCAAAACAAATTACGAACCCATTCACTATATTGGGCAAAATAAACTCTAAGATTCTTAGGGTTTCCTTCTATTTTGGTAGGGTTTCAAATTAATGCATTTAATAGTAATTTATACAACTAGTTTCCAATTTTCCTAGGGTATCATCAAAGATATCAAAGTTTTCTTGAATAAAATTATTATAAAGTTAGAGGATTATGAAAAAAGTTACAAAACTAAAGGTACATAACATCATATGTTGCTTTGAATGGTATTTTAAACCACATTCATAGAAATTCTTATTATAAAAATATTTATATCATAAAATAATTAAAAAATCATGTACATGCCTTGGAAATGTAAAGAATTTATTATGACATTCACAATGATAATTGAATATGTGGATTAAACAGAAAGAAACTAGTTTCTATAATTACACATGTAGTTGAAGGTAAAAAATCACAAAAGGAGACTTCCAAACAAGAAAATCACATTGTATAGTTATAGAGATACAAACTTTCCTACAATAGTAACATCAACACCAATCACTAATATTGAATTTCCTTCCCTTAACAAAAAGTATTGACCCCATGCGCATAGGGACACAATTCAATATCTAGATGAATCACATACCTACTTCTAGTCTATTCTTGATGTTAGAAAATAATCAAAATCAACCTGTCGATTAATAAAAATAAATTTATTGATCTCCTTAATACTTCCCAAATATAATAAATTGTATTATAAAATATATCTCTACCAATTACATTTATAATTTTGTTTGATTAATATATACTAAAATATAAAATAATTATATATGGTAAACATATTATGATTAAAACTAAACCATAACCTTGAATTTTGAACTATAGAAGATAATCCTCATAAAAATATCAAAATGTATTATCCCACTCCTAATATAATCCAAATATTTTAAATAAACCATTTCCTAGAATTATTATCCATTCGTTACCTTTTTTTATAGATATTATTAATCAAGAGTAGAAAATAATTTCATGTTAGCTATTTTCCACATCTTACTTCACTATACTTATGCTTCAAATTCTCTATGGATGTCAAAATAAGTAGTTTCTAAAGCTAAAATATTTTAATTTTATTAATTAATTTGCCCCCACAATTTTAAATAAAATCTTACATAGTAAAATGTACCCAAAATAATTACAAGAGCATTCAATTTTAAAGTCCCTTTATTTTAAAACTTCATTAAAAGGTTTTATAAGAAGAGTTTAAGGGAAAGAACAAGTATTTCCCATCATTAATTAAATATTAAAAATGTTTCATATTATTTTTATAAAATTCGAAGTTAAGAAAACATAAATTCAAACTCAGTTGTAAAGTATAAGCATTAGCATCATGGGAAAATTGAGAATATTTATTGAAACACTTAAACATGAAAGTTGCAGTAAGAAATTATTGATAGAGTTAGATTTCATGGATAGAATCAACACTTTAGAATTAATTCATCTTATAATTTTGTACATGGGGAAAAACCTATAATTATGAACCCTTTTTATCAAAATAAAAACATCATCTGAAAACATATGGATAACATTTCAATTGTAAAAAAACATAGGGTAACAATAAAACCAACATAAATATCATCATCAACAACACCTACACCAACTTAAACATGAACATATTATTTTTCAAAAACATTTCACATAAAAAAAAGTTTGCATATTATTAAAAGCACTTCATATAAAGAATGAAATTTATATAACACATTCAAGCCCACTAAGAAAGAAAAGGAAAAAGAGAGAAAAACATTTGTGTATACCTCATGAAACCCCATATAAATACTTCCAAAACCTTTTCTCTTTATTTTCAATAAAATTAAAGAGATTGATCACTCTATGTACTTATTATTTTCCCATCATCACTAAGGAGACTAGGGTCAATGAAATTATCCACTCATATCCACAAGAGGTAATGTATCCTATTGAAATTTTATGTTTATTGCTTTATATTGTATGGGAGAGGGTGATATTATATGTGATCAGATTTTTAATACCTGCCTTTAGGCTTGTACTATTATTTTGACGAAGGATTTTAATTTTTTCAATGGATCCCAACCAATGAGGATTACTTATAAGATGTAAAATTCCTGATTTTGTAATTTCCATGAATATTTAACTATTTTATCTAGTTTAAGTAAACTGGTTATTAAGTTAGATGCACTACAACCAATTAATTTTTTTGAAATCCATATCCATGATACAAAGTTATAGAAATATTAGTTGGTCAATTATGCCATTATGGAGGGATTTAGCAGGACCATTTACCTACATATGACATCAAGATGGACAAAGGAGCTGGCAACTAAATAATGACTCATTACCTGTAACATCACCTATTATACTACTTGTGCCATGAACCACATCAGATAAGAATAAATTCTAGATGAGATTCTTTCACACTACAATTAGGTATGTCTTAAATCTTCTTACAAATTTGATAGGTTCAAACTTACTTGACCACTATTATATATAGTTATGTCCTTGGTGTTGGACATTTTGAGATAATTTTTGAGATTACTTGTCTTCCTATAATGGTACCTTTTTATTTATCTTTCACACATTCCTATTTTAGAATGTCATCTGAAACATCCTCTGTAACTAGATTTTTAGATAAATGTGATAGGATTTCCATCTAATTTACTCTACACTACATTTTGTTTCCATACACATTGCTCTCTGACTTTATTCTATAATTTTGAAGATGTGTACAAAATAGAGAAGTGGTTTTAGTATATATTTATGTCAATGTAAAAGAATAGGTAAACTAATATATTGATCTTACGACATCTTATCTCTGATTTGATACATGCAAATTTTATTTTCATAATTTCCTTGGGAATTTTATAATTTTATAAAAATAGATTTTTACTCAAAATTTATACAGTTTTACAATTGTTCTTAATCTTAGATAATAATTAAAAGAATTACCAGGATATCTGAATCAATGAACGGTCATGTGGAGTGATCATATGAGTCAATAAAAGCACACACCACAAAGATGAAATCAATTGAACCCATCAAGTGAGAATAAAAACATAGAGTTAGTCTCCATGAGAGTAATACAAATTCTCCAAAATCAAAATAGTATTATGAGAATGCAATGGCATGATACCAAATACAAGCTAGGTAGAGAGAGAGAGAGAGAGAGAGAGAGAGAGAGAGAGAGAGAGAGAGAGAGAGAGAGAGAGAGAGAGAGAGAGAGAGGAGGTTGAAACACCAGCCAATAGTAAGGTGAAATCTCATAACCTACTCACCTAATTAAACATGATTTATCAACCTAATAAATATATAAAAAGGGTGGAAGCAAAACCCAGTGGAAAAAATCCCTACACCAAAACCCCCCTTAATCATAGCTTAGGTAGGCAATGATACAAAAAAATGGGTCTTTCCAACAAGATTGATGAGGTACCCATGTATATAGAATCCCCCCTCCCATAAAAAATATATTTACCCCCACCTTACAAAAGAGAGTAATCCCCCACAGCCCCTCCCTCTCTCTCCCCCCCCCCCCCCCCCACATAATAGAGAGAGAAATATTAAATGAGATAAGAAGCCCCCTCAAAAGATGAGATCATCTTGCAGTGATAGTAAATGCCTAACACTGATGTTGAAGATTATCTAATTATGTCAAACAACATTCCTCCCATTAGGAATAAATAAAACTATAGATGAGTGTAAATAATATCCCCATTCTGGAAAGGAATATGAGGGAAAAAATATCATCAAATATGACCCTAAAACTTCTCAAATGTTGTCATATCCATAGGTGAAGATGCCACTATCCAAAAAGGTACATGCCTAATACAAGAAGTAGGTGAAAAACCAAGACCATGTAGAAATGACTGATGAATAAGATCTAGAGATGATGATGATGATGATGATGATGATGATGTGACAATAGCTATGATGAGTTTGTCATCAAATAAGAGAGATAAACACTCATATGTGTCCTCCACGTCTACAATATGATTCTCCACAAACAAGTCTAAAACAACTATCACAAGATCATCAATAAATTCTAAAATTCTAAGACCATGTATGTCCTACTCCAAACAATCACTAAAAGCTCTTGATGAAGCAAATATAAACTTTGAAGTAGTAATAAGTGAAAGAGGATGAAAAGTGTCCTCAACAATAGATGGGGCGTCAATGTATGTCAACCATATAAACTGATCATCTATTGAGGATGTGTCTACAGAAGAAGAGGTATCAAGAATCTCAGTAGGTGGTTGATCATCCAAGGAAGCATCACTTTCAGATGAAGATCCAATTTCTCCATAAAACTATTGGATTATGGTCCATGTAGTGAAAGGGCACTAAGTATGCTCAATATGATGCATAATATCCTTAGATATAGTTAGACATATTAGGCCATAGACCATGTCATTATTGTTAAACCATGCATTATTCTATTCATATCTATTGGGTGTAGGAACAAGTCCTACTAGATAAGGTAATAGATCTTGCTCTAAGCAATGATTCTTTATCCCTTACTTCCAAGACAAATAGTTCTCAGAAGTTATTCTTACAACAAATTTATAGAAAATATCCATGATGAAACCCCAAAAGTAGAACTTTATCTTAGTTTATGATTATAATTAACCCCATTAAATGCATTAACCATGATGAAAAAATCATGTGTGAAAAATATAAGATGTGTGGACAATAACCAACACAATGACAACCCCCCGTTTCACTAGTCAGGCAACCCCCTGCCCCCACCCCCAAATTTTGGCACTTTATAAAGTAGTGCATTTTATAAGGTAAATTAGCTCAATGCATGGGAAATAAGAAAATAGACAATTTTACAAAAGATGGTACTCAATTTTGAGTTATTGTTTACAACATATTAATAAAATAAATTCCCATCAATATCCCATTTTTTATCAAAATTGCACTAAATGATTAAAATATGGCTGATGCTAAGGGGTTATCTAGCCTTCTAACTAGTCATTGGAATTGGCACGAAATCATGGTCTTCTTCAAGCCAACTAATGTCAAATAAATATCTACCTAGTCATCCTTACATGAACGTTTCTAAAAAAGCCACTTACAAGGTGTTTTAATTAAAAAATTTGCAAAGCTATTTTAAATTAAAAAACATGCTTTGATTTTTTTATATTTTTTTAGGCCATATTTAGGGTTTTGAATTTATGAAAAGGGAAACACAAGGCTATAAGGCATTGCCAAGGAGAATAAATATGCTAAAATTAGGAAGCAAAATAGATGTACACTACCAAAGAGAGGAGCACACATAGAGGTACAAAACAAAAATACTCCACACTCAAATTATCATACTATAAAAAATAGTTTAGCACAATAGTTTTCCTCCACTTTTGAGGACATTAAAACTTTAGTTCCACCATTGGAGAGACACCTAAGCTAGCAAAGGCAAATGGAGAGGCATGCCATGAGTGGTGGCATGGGTAGTGATGGCTGTACCTGGATAGAAGTTGGTAGATCCTGATCAGGCACCAATGGAAGCAACATTGGTAGCTTGATAGTGGTAAACTAACATCTATCTTTTCATTGCTTTAAACCATGATGTTTTTGTATCCTAAACCATGATACCAAGTTGTAGATGGAGGATATGTAGTGAAAGTAATTAGAGGCTCTATTATTTTGTCGAACCCTAGGATGAGTCTTTTTGTCCAAGCACCAAATTTTACCTCTAATCAATTGTATACAATAGAATAAAATAAGAGGATTTACAACCTTAAAGCATGAAAAATAGAATACCATCAATCATTCACCAATGCCTCACCAAGATCATATGAGAATATAATGCTGCTATGTAGATTTTAATAAAAAAAATAAAGCAGATCTAAATGAAACACTACAATAGAGAATTAATGATTGACTCCTTGGTCAATCTAGATGTTTGTGATGTACTCCTTGGTTAATCTAGATGTTTGTGATGTACTCCTTGGTCAGCCATTCATTTATGATTGACATGGCATCTATAAATCATGAACCTAAAGAATCACCCTCACTTTTGGAACATGGTGCTATAGGGTACCAAAGGTAGCACCTCCCATATCTATCTCCCTGATTAGTGCCAAACAATGTAAGAGATTGGTGGAGAAGATAAAGCAATTCATTCTCATGCTGTTCAAACCATAAAAATCCAACAGGGCTGATGTTACAGTCTTGACTACACAATCAACACAATAACAGAAGTAGATGGGATAAATCATAGGAGAATATGATGACTTATTCAAGTCACCCATAAGCATTCCACTTCACTACCAAGTAAAAAATTTTATCGATTTGATCCCAGGATCTCCTTTGCCTAACAATCATGTGTCTCATAGATTAGCTTTGGAGAATGATGAGATAAAAAGGTAGATTCAAGAATTTATTTAAAAGGGTCACATCAGGTGAATCTCTTCACCTTATGGCAGCTTGATTATCTTGGCACCAAAGAAAGATGTAATATGGAGGTTTTACATTAACTATCAAGCCCTGAATAAAATCACTGTGAAGAATCATTATCCCCTCCCTAGGATTGATGACCAACTAGATTGACTCTATGGTGCAAAGTTCTTCACCAAAATTGAACTCAAATCTGGCTATCTCCAAATTTCCATCGATCCCATCAATGTCTAAAAGACTACATTTAAATCTAAGGAGGGGCTCTTTAAATGGTTGGTTATGCCTGTTGGCTTGATTAACACACATATAACCTTCATGAGGATGATGGATCAAATCCTATGACCCTTCACCAACTCATTCATGGTTATCTACCGAGATGACATACTCATCTATAGCAGAACATGGGACGAACATCTACAACATGTTTGTAAGGTGCTTCAAACTCTTCAAGAGCACAAGTTGTATGTCAATATTGACAAATGCACATTTAGGATGAAAACAATTTAGTACCTAGGGTACATTGTGAATGAGGAAATGGTTCATGTTGATCTAGAAAAGATTTGGGTTATTTGAGAATGGTCTACACTAAGGACCCTCACAAAACTTTACAGCTTCTTGGGTCTTACAAATGTCTATCATAGCTTTGTTCTTAGATTATCATATGTAACTTGGCCACTAACCCAAGTAACTAATGGAGGAGCTAAATCTATATTTTAGTGGGGCAAAATATAACAAAGGGCATTTTAGAATTTGAATAATAGACTTTGCTTAGCCCCTATTTTTACCTTGCTAGATTTGCATCAACCTTTCGATTTGATAACAAATGTATTTGAATATGTCATGGGAGCTGTCATCATGCAACATGGCCATCTTATTTTATATCATAGTGAAACTTTCACTGATACATTTAGGAAGTGCCTACCATATGGCAAGGAGCTCTATGCCATTATGCAAGCTAGCAAACAATGGAAACACTACATCTTGGGGAAAGAGACGGTCATCCATAATGACCATAGACTATTGGAATTCATCCTGATGTAGAGGAAACTATGAAATAAGAGGAAACAAAAGTGGGCCAAATATATCTAATAATTCCATCTAATAATCAAACACAAAAGGGGGAGCTCAAATATAGCCATATATTGTCTAAGCTACCCACCAATTAATGAACTCATAATAGTTCTTGACCTGTGTGGACACAAGATAGCCACTTGGGGTGCTATGTATGAAGAAAACCCTACTTTTGATGATAAATATTAGGTGCTTCAAGAATGTAAACATGTTTCTAATTTCTATTTACAATAAAATGTTCTCTGTCACATGGGGCACATTTGTGTTCCAACTATAGAGCAACAAAAGATGATATGGGAAGCACATTTTAGTAGGATAGTTAGACACTTTGGTGTATAGAAGACATTAGTAGTTAATCAAAAACACTTATACTAGCCCCATAAGTGAAAGGATGTGGAAATGTACCTCAGATATTGCACCCCATGTGTGATAGTCAATCCAACAAATAAGAAGCAAGGATTTTACATTCCATTCCCAGAGCCAACCAGTTCTTGGGAATCTTTCTCAATGGATTTTCCCTCCGGTTTGCCCACTTCAAAATATGAAAAGGACTATATTTTTATTTTAGTTGATCATTTAAAAAAAATGAATATCATGATTGCATTTAATAAAAATATATCTGCTAAAGAAACTGCTCAACTATATTTTAGTGATGTATGGCTCCATTTTGGTCTCCCCAAGTCCATTGTCTCGAATAGAGATATCAAGTTCCTAAGCA
>JARHVA010005817.1:405000-422500 GCA_037957365.1 Torreya grandis | reverse complement strand
TTTAAGTCTCAAGCATTTGAGGGTGTTCACAACCTACATTGAAAATTAATTTATACAATAGTAATTGGCTTCTCCTAGATTTAGGAAAAGACTATTATGGTCTTCATCGTAATACAATATTATCCAAATACATTGACCAGCCTGTGAAAATACTTGTGTCTAAAATTTGATTATGGGAGTATATGTCGGTCACCAAACAAACGCTGATTCAAGTAAGAAAATATGTATTGGTATTCAAATAAAGATAGATTCGAGTAAGAAAATATATGTCAATCTTCAAATAATAATGTAACTATTCTTTACATACATTTAATATTACAAAAATGACCACCACCACCACCACCACTAATTTTTTTTTTAAAAAAAACATGGCTTTGAATGGTATTTTAACGCATACACATTCATATAGATGTGGATATCACAATAATAATAAAACAATGATGTAGAGGCCTTGGAAATGTAAGGAATTTGTTGCGACATTCATAATGCTAATTAAAAAGAGAGATTGAGTTGAATGAGAAATCTTTATGGATGTGGGATGGCCGATGGCCAGCTGCCGTTCATATTGTTTGGTGTGGTTTGATGTAAAAACACGATCTTATGGATTTGGAGAGAATCATCCAAAGGGGAACAAACCAAGTATATCGATGATGATTAATCCAAATCAACAAAGGCTGAGTAGGCTCTATAAATACCATTATTAGAGACAGCGTAAAGCAGAAGAAGAATCATAGAGCAGAGAAGATGGTGGCGGGAAGCATATGTATACAAGTGGAGGCAAAGAATCTGTGGAATGCAGGAAGCATATGTATACAACTGGAGGAGAAGAATCGTAGAGTCTCAAGTGGAGGCAAAGATACTGTGGAATGCAATGGTGAAATACCGTGATCTCACCGCTAGGGAAATGCCAGAGATATGTGCAGGCATCACATTTCTGGAAGGTGACGGAGGGGTCGGCAGCATCAAGCAAATCAACTACACCCCTGGTATGTGTGCATGATATTTTTTCAATCAACAACATAATTACCATTACTCTTCTAACATTAACATTATAATATGAAATGCAGGCAGCAAACAAGTATTTTAGCTATGTGAAGGAGCGCGTGGACCTACTTGATGAGGAAAACCTTGTTTACAAATATAGCCACGTTAAAGTGGGAGAGCTAGCCAAAAAATTGGCTTCTGCTAAATTCACACTCAAACTCACCCCCAAACTAGAGGGGGATGCACTGTGAATCATACATGCGATTATGACACACTCCCTGGTGTTCCTCAGGACCAAGCCCAAATTGAGATCATGAAGGCACAGAGCACGGCTTTCTTTAAGAATATGGAGGTCTATGTCCTCTCCAACCCGGCTTTATACAATGCATAACCTGCTTCCCCTTCCCCCTATCAAATAATGCTCTCTATTTTAGTATAGTAACACAACTGGCACTGCGTTACATTCTGCACTACTACTCTACACGACACCATTACTCTTTTACGCTTGTTAAACAATACAATATAAGATATATACACTTAACGCTTTTATCTTTCCATTATATTATGGGTTGCTTCTATCTTCTCTTTTAGTATGGTTCTATCTTCTCTCGTGTGGTTCTATCTTCTCTCGTGTCTATCTCTTTTAGTAATGACTCGATTTTAATTTATTCTTTCACTTTTATATATATATATATATATATATATATATATATATATATACCTTGTAAGATTGAGATTGGTGGTGGATTGTATTAGCATTAGTACTGGGATTGGGATTAATTGTTGTAAAATGTTTGTTGGTATTCAATTATTACAAATTATATATATTTAAAATCTATAAAAATTGATATGGTTCTAACATGTCATATCTAATATCAATCTTTTTTCCAATGAATGTTTATTTTTATTCTTAATTTATTATCAAGTATCGAAATAAAATAGATTTTATAATTATGAGCTAATAATTATAATTTTTAAAAATAAATTTAATTTGAAATAAGAAATAATTTCACACTAATTTCACTCCTAAAATTCATATATAACATTATATAGAGTATTATAATTAGACTAGACATTAGTGTTGGTTTAAATAATTATTTAAAAATGGAATTAACATTACAATTAATATTTTCTTAAAACCACTTTAAAGTTGACATAATGTTGTTGAAGTTAAAGCAACATTAGGTTAAACTTTAACAATTAGTACATTAAAATCATACTAAAATTGAGGGCTCGAATTATAATCCAACTTTAATGTACCAACTAAGAAATTAGAAAATCCAATTTTATGAAGGATTTGTTTTACTTTAAAGGTGAATTTATCTATTAAAAATTATTTAATGATATTTGAATGGGGCTTTAATCCTTTTACAACACATATATTTGATTGACTAATTCATTTGGGCTTGTCTTCTCAAAAAATATAGCCTAATTATTTAAAAATAAACGTGTAAGGTCTACATTTATTATTATTGTTGTTGTTGTTGTTGGTAAATGGTTTTTTGACAGGGATCATACCCCAATTACAAAAAAGAGCTTCAAACCGAGATGGAACGAAGAGCACAAAATAAAAAGGGTCCCAAAACTCCAGATGGACAATGAGCACAAAGAAAGACTACCAAATTGCCTAACAAAAACAAAATAGAACAAAGCAGCAAAACAACTAAAATGCAGTCGCAAAGCAACGCAAACACAACTAGATTACAACTTACACACAACAGTGAAGGCCTCAATGCCCAGATTCAATGTAACGTCTACATTAGTGAAATAGATAAATAGATATTTCCTCATTATCATAGAAAATTCTACATTGAGAAGTCCTATAAAATAATTTTTAAGTGATGATATCTTGTATAAGTTACTTTTTAATTCAACAATATAATATATAGCCATGGCTAAATTTAGCATCCTCATTAAATAGGTTTTAAGCCATTGATACCATTTGAATGATCTCTATTTCCTTTCAAAATGAGTGAAAATAACCTTCCCACATTGGGTAATCAGATCTTGAACGAACACACACACACACACACACACACACACACTCTTTTTCTTTTCTTTTACAAAAATAATTAACTATAATATTTTATTTTGCTCAGAATTAACATTAATTAAAAAGTAAATAAAAAAGCTTATTGAAAAGAGCAAGGGGATCCTACAATTAACTAAATATTAACATATTAAATATTTTATGCTAAAGAAAAAGATTCATTCAAAGGTTTTATAAGAAGAATTTATGGGAAAGAACAAGGGTATCCCACCATTAATTAAATATTAAAAAAATTAATATTATTTTTATAAAAGGAAATGTTAATAAAACATAAAATTAGAACATTAAATTTTAACAACTATACTCACCGTAGTTTATTTCATATTGGGTTTTCCATATACATTGAGTGTTATATCTATTTGTGTGTGTGATCTCTGCATCTACCTTCCAATTTGCATTAAAAGCATTAAAGGACTAATTTTGAATAAATCTACTGATTCACCCACCCTCTTAGTAGATAGTCATGTTCCAACATTAATCCTATTAGGATTTCATTAATCTAAAAATTATCCAAGAAAATTATGAACCCACACCACTATTGATCTGAGCAATAATTCAGGTGACAATTCAGGGGATGGTTCTACCTCAATTGATGACAGAACTTCTAGGAGCCATAACTTTTACACCATAGCTCTGATTGACTCCCCGTTTGAACCATTGGAAATCTAAGAATGAGGAGAACATGGTGAGATGGCATGAACCTCTACTCAGTGGATTTAGACCCCTAAAATTCTAATGGAAGTGCCCCAAAGTTTAATTTTAGTAATGCCATCTAAAAATAGTAATTTTTCAAATTCTGTATTGTTGTAAATCATGAATGTTGAACCACTTAATCTCCCTCAAGATTGGTGACCTTACACATCCTCCTCCTAGCTTCAAAATGTGTATAAATGAAGAAGTAACTCAAAATAAAAATCAGACATCTCTTCCTAGAGATAAGCATATTATTGTATTAAAATCTTGAGTAATAAATCATCTCTTCTTAGTGAAATCATTGTTACTGTGTTATTTTCATGTTCTTGAAATATCTATCAATCAAAACTTTTGAGTTTTGGATTAGTGGTATTAGAAAATTCTATCTTGAGAGTGTATAATTTTGAGGATGAGGTCATGTTATTAGAAGCTTGGGTAGAAAACAGTAGGGCTTCCAAACTATCCACCTATTTACTCCAAAGGACTTCAAATAGAAGATGACACTGAGATATCTAATACCTTCAAGGAAATGGTGAATAAAGCCCTCCAACAATAACAAGCGTAGATGTTGTAATAATTTTCCCAAATTTTCTAACAAATCTTGATGGAAAATTTTGATTCCTCATATGCACTTCTTTGCTCCTCATCTATGGAACATCCTTTCGCTGCCCCAAAACCCTTTAAGGTTTAGGTGAATTTTGATATCCCTACATTTGAAGGCAAAATAAATGCTGATGCAGTAGAAAATTGGTTGGATCAATTATCTTTCTAATTTTATGTAAATAAATTCATGGATAGAGAAAATGTCACTTTTGCTCTTTTGAAAGCATCATTGCCCATGAAAAATTGGTGGGAAGTGTACAAAAAGAGGTTTAGTCTAGATGACATTGGCCTTGAGGTGGAACCTACTTGGGATGATTTCATGGAACTGGTAAAGGAAGAATACTATCCCATTAAAGCATATGATGATCTGTACATACAGTGGCAACAACTTCACCGAGGTAAGGACCAATATGTTCAAGATTACATTGACATTTTTTATTCTCTATCTACAAGACTGGGCATCCAAGAAAGTGAGAAATATAAGACTCTTAAATATCATGGTGGACTACAATGGTACATATGAGGGAAAACATAACTCTTCAATTTCGAAACCCTCAGTGAGGCATGCAAGTTTATAGTGAAGATTGAGAAGAAGCATGGAAGAAAGAATACGAAGAGTCAACAATAAAAATATAAAAGTAACAAGGAAGGTCAAATATGAGGCCAAAATTGGAAGAAAAATGAGTTTCAAGATAAGAAAGCCTAGAAGGGGAAAGACTGAAAAATGGTGTGATTACCACAAAATTGGAACTTGCTCCAAAAAATAATATCGAGCCATCAAGTCACTACTTTATGAGTCACAATACTCGACATATATTGCTCTATCTTATACACAACCTATAGTCAAAGAGGATGAAGAAGAGATTGTAGATGTTGAGCTTGATTCCATCATTATTTCATCATAAATCTATGAGAAAATGATAGATGATAAGGAAAGGTTGTTTCACTCCAAATTATGGGTAAAAGATAAGCCTATGCATTTCATTCTTGATAGTGGGAGTGAAAGTAATTTAATCTCTACTAAAGTTGTCAAAATTCTAAATCTATCCATGAAGCCTCACCTAAAGCCATACAAATTTGGATGGTTGAGCACAAAGAGAGACCTCTATGTCACCCATCAATGTCTTCTTTCATATGAAATAAAAAATTTATAAGATGAAGTCTTGTGTGATGTGGTCAATCAAGATGCTTGTGATGCAATCCTTGGTCAACCATTCATGTATGATCAACATGGCATCTATGAATCATGAACCTGAAGAATCACTTCCACTCTTAGAATGTGGTGCTACAGGGTAGTAGAGGTACCACCTCCTACATCTGTCTTCCTGATTAGTGCCAAGCAATGTAAGAGATTAGTGGAGAAGACAAAGCAATCATTTCTCATTGTGGTCAAACCACAAACATATAAGAAGATCAATGTTGTAGTCTTAACTACATAATCAATACAATAATAGAAGTAGATGGGACAAATCATGGAAGAATATGATGACTTATTCAAGTCACCCATTGGAGTTCCAATTTACTTTCAGGTAAAACATTCTATTGATTTGATCCCAGGATCACCTTTGCCTAACAGTCCTATGTATTGCAAATCTATTTTGGAGAATGATGAGATAAAAAGGTAGAATCAAGAATTAATTCAAAAGGGTCACATCAGGCCATGATATTCACCCTATGGTAGCCTTATTATCCTGGCACCAAAGAAAGATGGAACATGGAGGCTTTGTATTGACTATCGAGCCCTGAATAAAATCACTGTGAAGAATTTCTACCCCGTCCCTAGGATTGATGACCTACTGGAACAACTCCATGATATGAAGTTCTTCACCAAAATTGATCTCAAATATGGCAATTACCAAATTCCCATAAATCACACTGATGTCTGTAAGATTACATTCAAATCTAAGGATGGGCTCTTTGAATGGTTGGTTATGCCATTTGGTTTGATTAACACACTTGCAACCTTCATGAGGATGATGGATGACATCTTGTGAACCTTCACCAACTCATTTGTGGTTGTTTACCTAGATGACATACTTATCTACATCATAACATGGGGGGAACATCTGAAACATGTTTGTAATGTACTTCAAACTCTTTGAGAGCATAAGTTGTATGCAAATATTGACAAATGCATATTCAGGATGAAAACAATTCAGTACCTGGGGTACATTGTGAATAAGGAAGGGGTCCATGTCGATCCAAAGAAGATTTGAATTATTTGAGAATCGCCTACACCAAGGACCCTCACAAAACATCATATTTTCTTGGGTCTTGAAAATTTTTATTGTAAGTTTGTTCTTGGATTCTCACATGTTGCTTGGCCACTAACCCAATTGACTAAAGGAGGAGCTAAAGCTACATTTTAGTGGGCTGAAATACAACAAAAGGAATTTGAGAATTTGTAGAATAGAATTTATTTATCCCCTATTCTTGCCTTGCTATATTTGCATCAACCTTTCAAGTTGAGGATGGATGTGTTTGAATATGCCATGAGAGCTGTCATCATGAAACATGGTCATCCTATTGCGTATCATAGTGAACATTTCACTGATACAGTCAAGAAATACTTGACATATGAGAAGAAACTTTATGCCATTGTGCAAGTCAGCAAACAATGGAAATACATCTTGGAGAAAGAGATGATCATCCACACTGAGCATGACACCATTTGAATTTATCTAGACATAGAGAAAAATGTAAAATGAGAGGCACCAAAAGTGGGCCATATATTTTTAGCAATTCCGTCTGATAATCAAAAACAAAAAAGGAACTCAAATATGATTATAGATTGTGTGAGAAACCCACCAATTACTACACTGATAATAATTCTTGACCTATGCAGACATGAGACTACCACTTGGGGTGCTCTGTATGAAGTATATCCTGCCTTTACTAATACATATCAGGTGCTTTAAGAAAGTAAACATGTTTTTTATTTCTATTTGTAAGATAACGTCTTATGTCACATGGGGCACATCTGTGTTCCAACTACAGAGCAACAAAAGATGATATGGGAAGCACATTTTAGTAGGATCACTGAACACTTTGGTGTAGAGAAGACAATGGAAGTTCTTAAAAAACACTTTTACTGGCCCCATATATGAAAGGATGTGGAAAGGTACCTCAAATCTTGCACCCCATGTATGATAACCAAGCCAACAAATAAAAATCAATGATTGTACATGCCATTGCCAGAACCTACCAGGCCATAGAAATCTATCTCAATGGATTTTCTCTTAGGTTTGCCCACTTCAAAACATGGCAAGGACTGTATTTTTATTGTAGTTGATAATTTTTTAAAAATGGCTATCACGATTGCTTGTAAGAAATATATATCTACTGAAGAAATTTCTCAACTATATTTTAGTCATATATGGATCCATTTGGTCTTTCCAAGTCCATTATCTCAGATAGAAATAGTAGGTTCTTGGACATCTTCTAGTCCACTCTATGAAAGATGATGGATACCAAGTTGATGAAGTCCACAAATTGATGGTCAGATAAAAGTGGTGAATCACTTGATTATTCACAAGATTTAGATGTATCACTCTAAACATCCATGCAAATGGGATGAGGGGCTCCTTTTCATACAACATAGATACAATTGATTCCTACACAACTCGACCAAGCATAGTCCATTCCAAGTAGCTTTGGGTTCCAACCCATGGAACCAATTGATATAGTCATTCCATTCTCCACCATGGAATACACACCTCATGAGATATCTAAGGCAAAAAAAGAAATAAAGTTCATTGAATAAATGCAACACATCTAATAGCAAGTTTATGACATCTTGGAGAAGATGAATCATAAGTATAAGTAATGCCATGATAAACATAAGATTGCACACCATTTTGCTGTGGGTGACAAGGTTTAGTTTTAGCTTCAAAAAGAATGACTTTCAGGCCCACACAAAAAAAATTTACCTATACAATATGGTCCCTACGCCATCACTAGAAAATTTAGAAAACATGCTTTTGAGTTGAACCTACTAGCCTACCTTGGTCTACATCCAATACTTAATGTGGAGCTCCTCAAACCATATCATCCACCTCTATTGGACACTTCAGTCATAGAAAAACAATTGGACATTGATGAGATTGATCTATAGAGTTTTGTTCTAGTGGAGGACGATCATATTGTGGACACCTGGATCAAGACAATAAGAGGATGCTCTATTTTGCTTTATTGGTTGGTCAAAATGGGCCAACTTAGCTACCAAAGTGAGTGGCACACAAAGAATCAAATTAAGACACAATTGCCACTCCTAATGAAAAATATTGATGCAATCGGGATCATTCTTCTCAAGGAGGTAGGAATGATCTAGGCAACAATTCAGGTGACAATTTGGGTGATGGTTCTACCCCAATTGATGATGGAACTTTTGGGAGCCATAACTTTTACACCATATCTTTGATTGACTCCCTATTTGAACTGTTGGAAAGCTAAGAAGAGAAAATGTGGTGAGATGGTGCATAGCATTGTTCGATAGTTTTTGACCCTTGAAAACCTAATGGAAGTGCCCCAAATTTTAATTTTAGTAGTGCAATCTAAAAATAGTAATTACTTGAATTTTGTATTGTTGTAAAGCATGGAAGTCAAACCACTTAATCTCTCTCAAGATTGGTGACCTTCCACATCCTCCTTCTACCTTCAAAATATGTATAAATGAAAATATAACCTGAAATAGAAATCAGACATCGCTTCCCAGACATAAGCATATGGTTGTATTGCAATCTATAGTAATAAAACATCTCTTCTTAGAGAAAGCATTATTACTGTGTTATTCTTGTGTTCTTGAATATCTGTGAATCAAAACTTCTGATTTTTGGATTAACTATATTGGAAAAAATAAACTTTAAGATTCTTTGGGTTTCCTTCAATTTTATGAGGGTTTCAAATTTATGCATTTACTACTAATTTATATAACTAATTTCTAATTTTCTTAAGGTATCATCAATGATATCAAAGTTTTCTTAAAAAAAATTATTATAATAAAGTTAGAGGATTATGAAAAAAGTGACAAAACTAAAGGTACATGACATCATACATGGCTTTGAATTGTATTTTAACACACATTCATAGAAATTGTTATTATCGAAATGTGTATATCGTAATACAATTAAAAAATCATGTCCAAGCCTTGGAAATGTAAGGAATTTATTGTGCCATTCACAAAGATAATTAAAAATATGGATTAAAGAGAAGGAAACTAGTTTCTATAATTAGGCATGCAGTCGAAGGTAACAAATCACAAAAGGATACTTCCAAACAAGAACATCACATTGTACAGTTGTAGAGATACAAACTTTCCTATGCTAGTAACATCAGCCCCAATCATTAACATCAAATTTCCTACCCTTATCGAACAATATCGATGCTGTGTGCATACATACATCACATACTACTTCCAGTCTATTCCTAATGTCAAAAAATAATAAGAATCAAACTATCGATTAATAAAAATAAGGTTATTGATCTCCTTAATGCTTCCCAAATATAATAAATTACATTATAAAATATATCTCTACCAATTACATCAATGATTATATTTGATTAATATATATTAAAATATAAAATAATTATACATGAAAAACCTATTATGATTAAAACTAAATATTATGATTTAAACTAAACCAAAACCTTGAATTTTGCACTATAAAAGATAATCCTCATAAAACTATCAAAAAATGTGTTATCCCACTCCTAATCTAATCGAGATCTTTGAAATAACATGTTTACTATAATTATGATCCATTAGATTATTTTTTTATAGTTAATATTAATAAAAAATAGAAAATAATTTCATGTTAACTATTTTTCACCTCATGCTTCACTATACTTAAAGCTTCAAATTCTCTATGGAGGTAAAACAACTAATTTCTAAAGCTAATTTTTTTTATTTTATTAATCATTTTAGCCCCACTATTTTAAATAAAATTACGGGAGCATTCAAATTTAAAGCCCCTTATTTTAAGATGGAGAATGCTCAGGGAAAAACTTCATTAAAAGGTTTTATAAGAATAGTTTAAGGGAAAGAACAAGGATTTCCCATTATTAATTAAATATTAAAAATGTTTCATATATTTTTTATAAATTTAGAAGTTAAGAAAACATTAATTCAATCTCAGCTATCAAGTACAAGCTGGAAAATTTGAGAATATTTATTGAGCCATGTAAACATGAAAGAAAGTTGCAGTAAGCAATTATTGATAGAGTTATGGATAGAATCAAAAATTTATAATTAATTTATCTTATATTTTTGTACATGGAAAAAAATTATAATTATGAAATTTTTTATATTCAAATAAAAATATTTTCTAAAAACATATGGATAACATTTTAATTGCAAAAAAACATGGGATAACAACAAAACCAACATCAACTCAAACACTAACAAAAAATAATTACTATTATAAACACCAAAACCATCATCGACAACAACAACATTAATATTAGCATCAACAACACCTACACCAACTTAAAAATCAACATAATATTTTTCAAAGACATCTTGATTAACCAAAATTTACATATTATTAAAAGCACTTCATATAAGTACTGAAATTTATATAACACATTCAAACCCCTTTTAAAAAAAGGAAAAAATAGAATAAAATGTATGTATACCTCATGGAACCCCCTATAAATACTTCCACAACCTTCTCTCTTTATTCTCAAGAAAACCAAAGGCATTGATCACTCTATGTACTTATTATTTCCCTTCATCATTAAGGAGACTAGTGTCATTGAAATTATCCACTCTTATACACAAGAGCCAATGTATCCTATTGAAATTTTATCTTTATTGCTTTATCTTGTATGAGAGAGGGTGATATTCTATGTACTCATATTTTTAGTACCTATCTTTAGGCTTGTAATGTTGTTTTGATGCAGGATTTTCATTTTTTCAATGGATCCCAACTAATTAGAATTACTTACTGGATGTAAAATTCACGATTTTTCAATTTTTATGAATATTTAATTATTTATCTAGTTTAAGTTAAATGGTTATTAAGTTAGAATTATTATTTTTGAAATCCATATGCATGGAATAAAGTTATAGAAATATCAGTTGGTCAAATATGATATTATGGAGGGATTTATCATGATAGTTTACCTACATATGACACTAGGATAGACATGGGAGTTGGAAACTAAACAATGATTCATTACTTGTAACGTCACCTATTATATGACTTGTGCCACAAACCACATCAGATAGGGCTAAATTCTAGATGAAATTCTTTGACACTACAATTAAGTATGTCTCAGATCTTCCTAAAAATTTGATAGGTTCAAACATACTCTTGCACTATTATATATAGTTATGTCCTTGGTGCTGGACGTTTTGAGATAAGTTTTGAGATTACTTGCCTTCCTATAATGGTACCTTTTTATTTAACTTTCACACGTTATTTTGGAATGTCATCTGAAACTTTCCTCTACAACTTGAATTTTAGAGAAATGTGATATGATTTCCATCTGATTTCCTCTACACTACATTTGTTGCCATACACGTTGCTCTCTGACTTCATTTTTCACTTCTGAATATATGTACAAAATTGAGAATTGGTTTTTAGTGTATATTTATGTCAATTATAGGTAAACAAATATATTTATCTTAGGGCATCCTAGATCTTGGATCTGATACTTGGCAGTTTTATTTTAATAGTTTCCTTGGAAATTTTTTAATTTTATAAAAACAAAATTTTGCTCAAAATTGTTATGGTGTTACAATTGTTCTTGATCCTAGACAATGATGATTTCTATCATGTATATTATTTATAAACCCATGGCCCAGGTATGATCTATGTGGACTTTTAGAAATGTTTAACCTATTTCTATATGATTTTTAGGAGATAGATTTTGAAAGCAGCCAGAACAAATAAATCCAACAATGTACAAGACCCTGGTTTGGAAATACAATGGGATATGCAGTAGCCCATTTAAGAGATTGGCCTCAAAGATATAATGTATATAAATAAGCCTCAATAAAAATATTTTAATTTGACATAGAATCAAAGTATTAAGACATTATTTGTTTTATTCATATCGTAAAGGTATGGAGATAGTATGTGACACTCCTTAAAATGGTTTCAACATGATATGATATTCAAGCAATGGGTCTAACTAAGGATTTTATTTACATGAAATGCAATTCATCTCCAACTAATGTTTAGGAAAATGTTTAACTTAACACATAATATGCATGCATATAAGTAGTAACTCTTATTATTCCATGCTTTGTTTCTAGGGATTTAACTAGGTATATAATATATGGCTAAGAGAAAAGATGCATAAAATTACCCATTGATCAACCGATAGAAAATTCACAAATGTTCTAGCCTCAAATGTTGTTATTTTCTAAGGCATAGGCATTGGCATGGTCAATGATAGTTTAAATTTTATTTTGAAAAAAATGATTCAATGTTTAGTTTTCACTCATATGCATATTTCCATATTGTGGATCTATTTACATAGGCTACAATGATGTAGAACTGAATAGTGTAGGAATTCTAACCCTAAAATATCCATAATGCATTTTTTTGATAGGCAGGGAATATATAGTTTTCTAATGCTTGTATTTTTATGGTCTCATGAAATGGGTGGAGCCAAACAAGAAGATTTATTCACAGAGACATCGATATGATTTTATTAGTGCAATGATATGTTATACTTTTTTACATGTTTTCCTTGGCCTAATCTATTTTATTTTTGGCTTTTGATTAAGAATTTGGTTGTTTTGGGGGGTTTATCCCCAGATTATATTCTTGAATTTTATTTTTATTTTAAACAAGTAAAACTTATTGTTTAGTTTATTTTGATTTTGTACTAGTGAAACTATGAGAAACTTTCATAGATTTACTACCCTTGACCCAGGGATTGCGAGTCATTATAATGCTACAAAACATGAAAATCCATATTTATAGTGGGCACCCATAGATATATTTGGATGTCATAATTTTAATTTCATGTGATAGTTACTGAATCTTCAACTTAGCTCATTGTCCTTTGAGATGGATATTTTATTATCTCTCAAAGAACATAGGTTTTTTTCTACAGTTTTTGTCCAAAATATGAGAGGAATCTTATGTTCATCCACATGATTCAAGTTAAGTTGATTTCTTGACAAAAGACTTTTACCATTATGTACTATTGTTTTTTCTAGTGGATTTTACTTTTTTCAATGAATCCATACTAGCCAATGAGAATTTGATTAGTGGATGTAAAATTCATGATTTTGCAATGTCCATGAATATTTAACTATTTTTTTTCATTTTAATTTAAATGGTGATTAATTTTGATGGACTGAAGCAAATTAAATTTTTGGAAATCCATATTCATAAAACAAAGTTATAAAAATATTAGTTCATCAAGTATGGCATTATGGAGGGCTTTAACAACACGTCTTACCTATGTGTGGCACTAGGATGGATAGGGGTAATAACAACTAAATAGTGACTCATTACTTCTAATGCCACCTCTTGTACTACTTGTGTCACTAACCACATCAGATAGGGATAAATTCTATCTAAAAGTCTTTCATAATATAATTAGGTATGTTTCAAATCTTCTCGAAATTTTGACAGGTTCAAACTTACTAGATGACTATTATATATAGTTATGACTTTGGTGATGGAAATTTTGAGAGAAGTTATGAGATTAATTCTCTTACTAGACTGGAACCTTTTCATTTCTTTATTCAAATATTTCTATTTTAGAATGTCATATGGAAATTTCCTCTGCAACTTGAGTTTTAGAGAAATGTGATAGGATTTCCATCTAATTTCCTCTACACTACACGTTGTTTCCATACACATTGTTCTCTAACTTTATTATACACTTCTGAATATATGTACAAACCTTATAATTTCATTTTAGTATATATTTATGTCAATTTAAGAGCATAGGTAAATAAATAGATTGATCTTAGGGAATCTTATCTCTGATCTGAGACTTGGCAATTTTATTTTAATAGTTTCCTTGAGAATTTTTTAATTTTATAAAATCAGATTTCTACTCAAGAATTTTTGTAGCGTTAAAATCTTTCTTGATCCTAGATAATGGTTATTTCTATCATGTATATTATTCATAAGCCCATGGGCCAAATGTGTTCATTGTGGACCATTAATAGTGTTTAACTTGTTTCTATATAATTCTTAGGAGATAGATGTGGAAAGTGGCCATACTGAATAAATCCAACAATGTACCAAAACCTGGTTGGGAAATATGACCGTCTATGCAATAGTCTATATTAGATATTGGTTTCAAAGATGCAATGTATATAAATAAGCCTCAATATAGATATGTACATTTTCCATGGAAGCAAAGTATTAAGACATTATTTGTTTTATTCATATGCTAAAGGTATGAAGACAAGATGTAACACTCCTTGTAATGGTTTCAACATGATTTGATATGCACTCAATGGATCTAACTGAATATTTATTTACTTTAAATTAAATTCACATCCAACTAAAATTTATTACAGAGTTTAACTTGACATAGAATATGCATGCATATAAAAAATAACTCTTATCATTCCATGCTTTGTTTCTAAGGCTTTAACCAAGTATATCATATATGGTTAAGAGAAAAGATACATAAATTTACCCATTGACCTATGCACAAAAAAAATCACAAATGTCCTAGCCTCAAATGATGTTATTTTCTATGGCATAGGGAATGGCATGGTGAATAAAAGGTTAAAGTTTAGTCTGAAAAAACCGCTTCAAAGTTTAGTCCATACTCATATGCATATTTCCATATTGTGGAGCTATTTACAGAGGCTATAATGATGTAAAACATAATAACATAGGAATTCTGACCCTAAAATATCCATAATGCATTTTTTTGGTAGGCAAGGAATATATAGTTTGATAATATTGGTCTTTTTAGTGTCTCGTGAAATGGGTGGAGCCAAACAAAAAGAGCTATGTGTAGAGACATGGATACAATTTTATTAGTGAAATGATGTGTTATAATTTTTTGCCTCTTTTCCATGGTTTAATCTATTTTATTTTAGGTTGCTTGATTCAGAATTTGGTAGTTTTTGGGGGATTAACTTTAGATGATACTCTTGATTAGTTTATTTTGATTTTTTACTAGTATGGCTCTTATAAACTTTCATAGATTTAATAGCCTTGACCTAGGGATTGTGAGTCACTCTAACACTACAAACTGCTAGCATCCATATCTATAGTAGGCACCCATAGATATATTTGGCCATCATACTTTCAATTATACATAGTAAGTGTTGAATCTATAACTCAACTTTTATTTCCCTTTGAGATGAATATTTTATCACCTCTCATAGAACTTATGTTTTTTTCTACAAATTTTCTCCAAAATATGGGAGGAATCTTATGTTCATCCACTTGATTCAAGCTATGTTTATTTCTTGACAAAAACCTTTTACCATTTCCATGGCAATATTTACATTTTCTAGAAAAAGGATAATTTTTTTTGCACCATGTCTTGGATTATAATATATTCCTTGGTGTATTTAATCACTTCCTTACACCTCATCAAATTTTCATAAATTGGGAATGGATTTTAAACAAAAATATTAAGAAGAACAAAAGTAAAATTTATGGAATTTTCCTTGTTGCTCAATCTCTTTATTTTCAACATCATTTTATTTAGTTTCTTTTATGTTCAACTATATTTTCAAGATGATGTTGACATTTAAATAAAATTTATCAACCTCATATTTTTAGATGAGGAAGAGAAAAAAATAAGATTCAATAATCTATATTTATAGATTTGTATCTTGTCATCAATCACTTAAAATTGAGTTGTGGATTTTTTTAATTTACTTAATGACCCTCACTAATTATATTATTAAAAGGTTGTTAAAATTACAAAACATATTATAAAAAATGTATTCTATTACAAATGAGACTAATCTAAATATTAAAGAAATTGTTTCAACATACCTTTGGTTTCCTCTTCTACCTCTGCATTTGACTTGAAAGACTATAAATATCCATTCTTACATAATTATGAATTCATGAAAATTAAACAAAATGAATTCAACTTCGATTTTAACTTTTAAAAAAAATCTTAATCCCAATTTCAAACTTATGCATACTAACATATAGCAACTAAAATAATTTTTTTAATTATATTATCTATATATTTGTAATGTAATTGGATAGGGTGGATGCATTGGGGTTTCTCATCTAATGTTATTTGGAAAAGTAAGTTTGCAAATAATTAAATTTTTTAATAATTAATAACTAAAAGAAAATGGATAAAATGAATCGATTAAAAAGGTTAAATTTCATAACCACATAAACTCTTTAAATAATTTAATTTGCATTGTCTATTATCTTTAAAGACTTACTTGGCTATGTCATACTCAAAATTAATTATACCACTTCAAATCCACCCAAACATATGGATTGATATTTTAATATATACCAAAATGGTATAGCACACAACCTCATACAATGAATTTTATTATAAACCGAAGAAAATTTAAAAAAATAAGACATATTGTGTAGCAACTTGATAAAATTTTGGCTTCTATGAACAATTTATTTCTATGAAATGATAAAAAAATAATGAAAAAAGATGCATCTACAGTAAATAAATATAAGTTTTAGACTTTATCTTGTTATAAATTTAATCTTTACGGAAGGAAAAATAAATAACTCTAAAGTCTCTCTCTCTCTCTCTCTCTCTCTCTCTCTCTCTCTCTCTCTCTCTCTCTCTCTCTCTCTCTCTCTCTCTCTCTCTCTCTCTCTCTCTCTCTCTCTCTCTCTCTCTCTCTCATATACTTTCCATTAGATATGTGGAGCTTTACATTGCCAATATGAACATTAGATTACATTTAGGAAGAGAAAAATATTTTTCACATTAACATTTGGTTAGGTAAGTGAAAAATACATAAAGAAAGTAATAATGCCACATATCAATGATTATGATCATATATCCCCTTCTGAAAGAATAAGAGCTTCAATTTTTAGCCTTGTTGAAATGATATCTCTTGTATAAATGGAAGGAGAGTTGTTCAAATGAGGCTACATATTACTATAAAGCTCATTTATGTTGACACCATCTACCTCCATGATGTGAAAACAATTGTGAGCAGAGGACATCAAGGATGAATTTTATTAAGGAATTTTAAAGATTAGATAAAAATATTGCTTGTATGAA